>CANSNZ010000911.1:0-145787 GCA_947646795.1 Beta lomatogona | reverse complement strand
AACAACAACAGCAACTTGCTACGAGAGAACTTAGGCAATCGTGTTAAAGGCGTTGGAGCACCAATAGCAACACAAAGGCACGAGGAAAGAGTAGGAGGAAAAGTGAGTAGAGTAGGATGGTGACTACGGGTGGTGTAAGAGATTAAACGTCAGCCAGGCATGGACTGAGCCGCAAGGAGAAATAGAGCAAAGATAGGGTTTGTGGGGAGAGAAAGTGTCGAGGATAAATAGGGGGTTGGGGAGATGGGTTGGGTCGAGATGAAGGTGGTTTCCGATGGGGGGGTGGGGGAGGAAGGATAAAGTGGATGGTTGGTGGTGGTCGTGGTGGGAGGAGAAAAGGAAATTGGAGGGAAGAGAAGGAAAGGGGGATTGTAAAAATATTACTTTAAAAAAAATTACGGTTTACTAGCTAGGTTAATTTGTTAGGGATTAATTGTGGGGTGTAAGGGATAATTAACAAATTAAAATTTCCTTTAAAGACTAACATAGTTGACTTTCGTTAGTCATTAAGGATATTATGTACATTTTCTCAAAACTTGAGAGTATATAGTGAATTTTTGAAACAACGAGGGTATTTGGTTAATAAACGAATTTGTCAGGGGTACTTGGAGAAATAATCGTTTAATTTACATAATCCTTGCTTTTCGAAAGTTGACTTTTTCACATCCAATAAATGAGTCACCATTAATAACATCAACTTTCAAGTTCCAAGGTACAAAGCAAATTATCTTCTTACGTTATAACGACATGGCTTGTCGGATTTAGGTTATGTTATGTTTACCTTATTTTCAATCCTTATCAGAAAAAAAGTTCAAATAAGGTCCAACAAGACTAACAAGTTCAGATAAGTTCAGTTCAACAAAAATAAGGTCTGACATTCTCACATAATATGGCCTAATAAGTTATGTTAGGTTAAGTTAAGATAAGGTCTAATAAGGACTAATAACATATAATAAGTTTAGATAAGTTCAGATAAGCTCAGATGAGCAAAAATAAGTTGAATAGAATAGGGCCTTATTAGTGTACTTGCAACTTTAATTAGTCCACTAGAAATTAGCTCATTTAAGCAAAACTGCTCTTGAACTGTAAAGCCCCCCTCTAAGCTTGGGTCGTAGGCCATTGCCCTTGCTCAAATATCAAATATGGATCTGGTTTGACTGATACGTTCATGAACTACTCGTGAATAAGCTCAATCAAAGCTTGTATATTAGGTTAACAAACAAGCTTGAACAAAAATCCAAAACTCGTTAACCAAATTAATGAGCCAAGCTCAAACCACTTCATGTTCGATTTGGTTATATTCGTGATGAACTGCTCATTCATCAGCATTTACATGACCAAACATAAATTGTTCAAACTCAAAAAATTTATGAAAACTTATAATAATTTCTTAAGTACATTTATAATTAAAACTTGAAAAATTACTTCCTATTTTGTCAAGAAAAAATATGATTACAAATTTGACATTAACTTTGGCTATGGAACGATTAACAAAGCATCTGTTTGATTGAAAAAAATTGATATAATCGTTAAATAACTCCTCATTTCATAAGGTAATTCAGGCTCGCTTATTATTCGAAGGAATTCAATATTAACTCATTCAAACTCGAGCTATGTAAGCGAAGCAAGGCTCCAACAAGTGAACTACTTTACAAGCCACGCTCGAACAGGCTTTTTTAAAACTAATTCAGCATCTATATTGAACAGCAGTAAGTGCCACGAGAGGGTAGCGCTAGCTCTGTGCAGGTTAATTCAATATGTTGCCGTCAAAATTACATTATAGCATAAATTAAAAACTGAAATACCAGTCTCTGTAGCTTCCACACGCTATGTCATATCTTTAGGGCATAGGGTTCTATTTGAGTCATCAAGGGTAGTTGGTGACATCCTAGCTCAAGGATACGTGTCAACGTGTGTATATGGTGATTTTTTTAACCTCACTGGTATACTAGGAAATTGAGGTTGGCATGGGCCGGCCCGGCCCATATGCGAGCCCGCTCGAGGCACGGCCCGACGCATTGTCTGCTCCTTGGGCTGTGTGGGCATGCCACTGTCAAGAAATTTAATTTCAGGCCCGCACAAGCCAGCTTATAAGGCCCATGGGCCGGCCCGTGGGCCGAACGCCCCTTTTCTTTGTTTTTTAGCCTAAAACTGCCCAGAATAAAAAAAACAACATAAAACATGGGCCAGACCCGCAGGAGGCATGAGCCCGGCCCACGGCTCCGTGGCCTGGGCCGGGCCATGGACAAAATATGGAAATTTCAAGCCCGGCATGGCAGCCACTCACGGGATTGGGCCCGGCCCGGCATTTCCTTAAGCCCGCGGGCCGAGCCCGTGAACAAGCCCGGCCCATGCCCAGGTCTACTAGGAAATCATTTTTTTAACAAATAATTCTCTGTGTATCCACTATTGTTAATCTGTGTGCAAAACCCAAATATTAACTTTATTAAGAATCAAATGAATGTGTAATTGTGTATATAATACTACCTCCGTCCCATAATAGTCTGATCACTTTCCTTTTATGTTTATCCCAAATTAGTTTGAACACTTCCATTCTTAGCATGGTCCCACCATTAAAATATTATTTCTTTTACATATCTTTGGCCCAGACTCTACCTTTTATCAATAAAAAGTTACCCAACTTTCTCTCTCCTCTAATAAAAAATACCCCATCAACTCCTATCACATCTACTTTTTAATCAAAATAACATTTGATAACCACACCACACCTATCACCTTAAACTACGTGTCCCAACAAGTGTTCAGATTTTTATGGGACGAAGGGAGTAATAAATTGACAACTGTTATGGCCAAAATCTGCAAGACATGGCGTCAGACGAACGACATCCAGACAATAGATTAGTAACATAACGACAATTGGAAAGTAACATTTGGACGACAGATGAATGACTTTTAGACGACAGTTGAGTCCGTCTGGACGACAAATAAATGGCGTTTGGATGACAGGTGGGTAACGTCTGGACGACAGGAGAGTGACGTCTTGACGATCGACGAGTGATGTTTGGACGACCGACGAGTGAAGTCTGGACGACTGACAAGTGACGTCTAGACACGGACGAGTGACGTCCTGACGACAGATCATTATCATCGTGACAACAAGAAAGTGACGTCACGACGAAAGTTGAATATCGTCGCGACGCTCGAAAGCCTGCAGTCAACGTCCAACAACATAACTTGGACTGAGGTTCAGGAAACCGATAGTCAAAGTATACGTTGTCGGGACGGAGAACGATTCTAAATGCTCTGCAGTTTAGAACAGATCTATATACGCCGGTCTCTGCAAAACAAAGTTAGTATGCAGGACAATAACTACAAGCAATCTGATTACCTGAAGAAGAAGCTGTCAGCAGACAGGTGCAAACAACTCAGATAAAGCACATAGTGATGCATAGAGGTGGCAAACGGGTCATACGGGTAGGGTACGGGTCGGGTCATAATCGGCTTAACTTTGTCTTCGGGTTCGGGTCGGGTCCATTCGAGTAAGGGTCCATTCCGGGTCCATGAAAGTTCGGGTTGCATCGGGTCGGGTTAAATCGGGTCGGGTTAGTTCGGGTCGGCTTGGCCACTGCAAAAACAAACTGGAATGAAGTCTACCTTTCCCTCTAAATTCTAAAGTTTAACCATTGAATGAAGCAAAAAAAAAAAGGCGGTAATATAACTTTCCCTCTAAAGTTTAACTATTGAATTTTCCCCAAATTTCACACATTTCCCTCCTTCCCTTTTTTATTTCCCTCCAAAAAATAAGAACCAGTATTCTAAATTATGTATTCCCCAAATTTGAACCAGTATTTTTCATCTCCCAAATTTCTACTCTCTCTCTCTCTCACCCTCTAGCTCTCTGCCCTTTTCGGTTTTTCCCTCTCGGTGCAGGCATCTATCCTTCTCCCTTTATCTCTTCGGGTATCTTCATATCCCATACTACGTTTAACTGATTTTTGCTATAATTTTTTCATTTCTGTAAATTTGATTTTAGGGAGTATCAACTATCAATCTACTGTTGTATCCACGAAATTCTCTTTTGTATCCACGAAATGAGCAAAATGAGGTATTCATTAATACTATCAACGTTCTACAATCTACAACATATAAGCTAAATGCTCAAATCAAATTCTTAAAAGCATAATTCAATGATTAAATGTTAAGTCTTTGTAATTTATAGTTTAGTATAATTTCCCAGAAAGCTAAATTCTTCTTTTATACTTCTTCAACAATAAAGTCAGTGTTAATGCATGAACCAATGTTTGCTTGGATATGTTTGTAACACTCTTACATTTTTGACACATAATTGATTGGTACTTGAAGTAGTATGTAAGGTGTTTGTGTTAATGCCTGAACCAATGTCTGCTTTCATTTGTCTTTGTTCTGTAAAAAAAAATTCACAAAGATGGAAGTAGAAGGAGAACATATCGGGAAACTTGCTAATATCAATGAAAATGAAATTGAACCAGAAAGTCCTATTCTTCCCAAAAGACGGAGTCCATATTGGGATGAGTTTCTTGCAATCGACCCAAGCGTGAGTAAAGATGGAAAATTTTGTGCAATATGTAAGCATTGTAAACTTGCATCATTCATAGCAACTTCACACTATGGTACATCTAACATGAAAAAACATCTTTATAAATGCTCTAACTATGCTGCACATCTAGTGAGTGTGAAGAATGATGGACATCAACCTGTGTTCGATCAAAAAGTGTACATGGAGTTGGTTTCTAAAGCAATCATAAAACATGGGTATTCTTTTTCTTGGGTAGAACATGAAGGAAATAGAGATATCCATACTTATTTAAACAATCAAGTTAGAACAATTTGTAGGAACACCATAAAATCTGATTGTTTAAAAATTGCATGCAACCTTAAAAACTCGATTGAAGGATGTCCTTCACAAGGTCTCTGGTCGTATTTCCTTAAGTTGTGATATGTGGACCTCTTGTCAAACCGAAGGTTATCTGTGTTTGACTGCTCACTATGTGGATAAAGATTGGAAATTAAATTGCAGGGTCCTAAATTTTTATCACATGGATTTTCCCCCCACACAGGTTGTGCCATGTATAGTACTTTGTTAGACTTACTTGATGATTGGGGTATTCCTGATAAAATTTTCTCTTTTACATTGGATAATGCTTCTAGTAATGACAAAATGCAAGACTACATGAGGGACACACTTAGGAAAGAGGGAGCTTTGTTGTATTAATGTGCTTACATTCATGTTCGATGTGCGGCTCATGTGTTGAACCTTATTGTCAAGGATGGACTAAAAATGATTGATCCTATTATCTATAAAGTTAGAGAAAGTGTGAAATATGTAATATGGTCGGAAATATGAAAAAAAACTTTTCATCGTTGTGTGAAACAAGTTCTGATACAAGAGACAAAAGACAAGAGCATTATGGCTTGATGTTCCTACTAGGTGGAATTCTACTTATATGATGCTTGCTAGAGCTATCTTGTATCGTGCTGCTTTTGAGCAAATGCAAAAGGTTGATAGTTGTGGTTCTTATTGTACTTGTCCGGAACCTGAAGAGTGGGAGAATCTTGAGCAGATTAGGAATATTTTAGAGCCATTTTCTCATATAACTAAGTTGTTTTCTGTTAGTAATTATCCCACCTCAAATCTGTACTTTGAAAATGTGTGGAAGATTGCTATGCTTTTGAAGGATTTGGTGCGAAGCGATGATCTTTCTATAAGATTAATGGCTTTTGATATGAAGCAAAAATTTGACAAGTATTGGCTTAACTTGACCGAGGATGATTACGGGACTGTATTTGCTTTTGCAATGATTCTTGATCCCCGTTGTAAGTTACATGTTCTCAAGTTTTGTTATAAAAAGTTGTTTGGTGATGAACAACGCGCTATGACAAAGATAAATGATGTTCGACTCAAGTTGGGGTTATTTTTTGAAGAGTATACTCAAGACAATAATATTTCAAGTGCAACACAAATATCTACGACATCAAATAAGAAGCGCCCATTCGATTATCTCGATGTAAGTTCTATTTCTGAGTTCTCTATTTGTTTGTAGTTTAAATATCAATAAGGTGTGGGATGACAGGGGGTTGTTAGTGCGGGGGTTGTTAGTGCGGGGGATGTTAGTGCGGGGGGGATGTTAGTGCAGGGGGATGTTAGTGCAAGGGGGGACCGTTAGTGCAGTGGGGATATTAGTGCGGGGGGCTATTAGTGCGGGGCGCGCCGGCAGGGGACAATACAAGTGAAGGGGGGTTGTGCAGAGGGCTGTTATATTCAACTTCGCTAATATATTGTGACCTTTTTTTATAGGAATATGAAGAGGAAGATGCTATCAATTCATTTAGAAAGAAGACACTATTGGACACTTACTTGGAAGATGAGAAATTGGATCGAAAAATGCAACTTGACATATTGAGTTTTTGGAAAGAAAATGAGCATCGGTATGGAAAGCTTTCACATTTAGCTAGGGATATTTTAAGTGTGCCCATTACAACCGTAGCTTCAGAATCAACTTTTAGTATAGGGGGAGAGTTTTAAATAAATGGAGAAGCTCTTATCTTCCTGAAAACGTAAAGGCCTTGATAACTAGTCGGAGTTGTTGTACTGCTTCCAAGGTGATTAATTTTTTTTCTTTGATTCATTTCTAGAATTTTAACTCAAAATATTTTCATTTTTACTGATTTTAATTGTATTTTATATAGCTGATGAAGAAAATGAGTATGTTGGATGTGATGTGGATTGGACTTCGACGAAATCATTGGCTCGGTAATCCAGCTAGTTTTAGTGAAGATTCATGAATCATGATCAAGACTTGTTTTTACTTTTGTTTTCCGTTTATTAATTCAAGTGCTTGTATTAGTTACATTATCTTGGAGACATTTGTTCTTGTAGGTACCTTAATATTTTGGATTGATAGTGTCATGTGATATTTAGACTTTGGTCTTAATTAGAAGTTATTTGTGTTTTCTATGGTTTAGTTATCTCACTTCAAATTTTGATGAACATTATTTTGGAGATGGTTATCTTACAACAAAATTGCATCCAACACTGTTGTTTATCTAGCTTCTACGACTGTAAATTAGTCGCAGTGCTTTTAATACAAAAATGTCATGAAACTTTGATTCCAATGATTAGTTTTTTTTTTTATATATATAATTAAGGAGGCCATCCAACTCTTGTGGAATTACACGGGTTCAGAGGCCTTTTCTTACAATATCTCAACTCATCATCATACACAATCAAGTAAACTAATCTATTATAGAACAAAAAGCAATTCTAGGACTGAGAGAGTTATAGGAAGGAGGATCGCAGGACTGGAATATCACTGGTTCCATCTGATGTAGTGGGCTTCAATTCGATATTGTGATTTGCGAAGGCTTGCTGAGCTGGACTTGAATACTGCTTCCTTTCACCTGCAACACATTCTCTACATGAGAGAGTTATAAAATGAGATGGAACCTGATTCCAATGATTAGATAACATAAAAAGAAGAAGGAACCTGCCCAAATAATAGGAGAAATCACCAAATATTGCACAAAAGAGAGAATATAGAGTCAAGAAAGTATCAATAACAGTTTCATTTTTGAAAATTAAAGGGTCGAGAAACTTCGGGTCGGGTAGGTTCGGGTCATGTTCGGGTCGGGTAGATTCGGGTTCGGGTCTATCTACTTTCGGGTCGGGCTTGGGTCGGATCGGGTTATTTCGGGTCCGGATGTATTTCGGGTCATTACTTTCGGGTGAAAACCGGCCCTTGGGTCGGGTTCGAGTCAGGTCGGGTTGTTTCGGGTTTTGGGTCCTTTGGGTCATTACTTTGGGGTGAAAAAGACGGGTCTCGGGTCGGGTATATCGGGTCGGGTCCACGGGTACGGGTTTATTTTGTCGACTCTAGTGATGCAAATGATGCAAACTTAGACTCTCTAAGGATGCATAAGACGCTATGCAATGATTAAGGTTATGCAAAGCTAAGGAATATGACACGTCATGCAAGATCAGGGTTATGCAAGACTGGGATGTATGAAATGCAATGCAAGGTCAGGGTTTTGCGAAGCTGCAATGCAAGGTCAGGATTTTGTAAGGCTCGAAGATGTGTAGAATGATAGAATGATAGACTAATTAGAAATGCATAGAATGATTTTCGAAAATCGTTTTTAGTAAATGACTGGGGTCCGTAAACGAGGTCCAAGTATTACAACTTATCGGGAGTTTGACTGAATTGGAGGGACCATCACACATAGGAAGCCCCCATTTTGGGTCAGCTTGCCTTGAATTAGGCATGAGCCTTAATCGAAATGTAGTTGATCTGATATTGAAACGTAGTTGATCTGCCTTGAGCGTTCAAAGTTGTCACTGGGGATTGTACTTAGGCAAAGTCAAATATCGCCAGAAACCATGGAATTGTCGGAGAGTCTTTTGGGACAACGAGAGCTTGGATTGAAAAACATAAAGTTAAAATTTGTGACTCAAATGAATGTAGGTAGGAAAAGGCTTTGACGAGGCTAGGTGCAGACTCGAGTCTATGTCGGGATCTAGAAAGAGATTATGCTCCTGAACTCTAGAAAATCAAATCATTAGACCTTGACTAAATTTTATTTATTGAAGCGGTCGGACCTCGAGATAAGGATTCCTACGTATCCTTGCGGAATCAGACCATTCGTAGTTCTGGATTTGATGTCATTATATATTTTTTTTTGTGCCCTAATTTTTGCCTAGGCCGCCCTTTCGGGTTTTCAACCTAGCGGGCTTGGACATACCTTGGAAAAAGAGTTAGGGTCGATGAAAGGTTGAAAAGTTTAAGGCTTGAGATTTTGATGAAGGTTGAATTGGTCATGATAAGGTAAGGATTGTGGATTTGGGTTATATGGGTTAAGGTCTGATGGATCGAAGGGATTTTAATGAGGGATGGGACTTGTGTGCAAGCCCCCTAGCTTGACTTTTTATTTTGCCTTTGGCTTTTCTTTTTTTGCATTTTTTTTTTCTTGTGCGTTTTCTTTTGCTTTTTTCATTTTTTCACACTTTTGATTTTTTCACTCTTTGTTTTTGCATGGCATTGATATATTTTAATGTAGTAAGGCTTGCACACAAGTTTGGTGAAGATTTGAAGGTTATTTATGGAGCTTTGATGTTGAAGGGATTTTTTTGGCTAAGTATCAGTGAGATGATCGTTTAACGGATTTTTGTTTTTCCTTGGTCGTATGAGGATGGCTTATGAAATGTAATGGAAGGGAGAGGGGAATAACTTCTGATCCAAAGTATGTCCTCTTTTTTTATTTTTCTCTTTTTTATTTTATTTCAGATCTTTTGTTATTATCATTGTTAGTCAAGTTCGTTTAGGTGATTTGAGTTTCATCATTGAGTTAGAAACATATATAAAATGATGGAGGGCCAATGAAAATGCAAATGAAAATGCAATTATTTTATTAATAAAAAATAAATAGAACAAGGCTTATTAGAAATAAAAACCTAAATGACATAAACTCGATAAGAAGGGAAAAGAAAGAGCTAGGGGAGGAACTCTCCAACTCAACCAAGAAAACTAGCTTTAAATGACTAAGCCCCGGCGTTATTCAGGTTCTGCCCAAGGGGTTGCTGCTATAGCGGACTTTTGTTGCAGGTGGAATTGGCAATCTACCATCTTCAACCATATCCTGCAAATGATGCTTCAAAGTCCAGCATTGTGATGTCAGATGCTCATTTCCTTGATGGTACTTGCAGTAGGAATTTGGATTCCATATACTGGATCTCTTCTCAGGAGCAGGGTCTGGAGTGGGGCCAAGAGCCTACAGTGCTCCCTTTGCATGAAGCCTAGTGAAGGCTTCTTCTAGAGACATGCCTAATGGAGTGAATGTCCTTTGAGGTCCTTGATAACCTCTCTTGTCAGTAGTTAGGGCGTTTATGTCACTGCTTTTAGAGGTAGAAGGGTTATTATTACTCTTCTTGAAAGAGTTGTTGTTAAAACCCTTGTTCTTGCTAGCCTGTACCTCTTCTTCAATCAGCAGGCCTACCTTATAGAGCTTCGTGAAAGACTCTATAGGTTGGAACTTGATATGATCCCCATACTTGGGCTGCAGGTTACGGATCACCAATCGGACTTGATCCTCTTCGAATGGGTTGTTAATCATTTGTGTAGCCTTTTCCCTCCATTTGTTGAGGAAGGTGACAAAATCTTCATTGGAATGCTGCTTAGTTAATTCCAACTCACGAAGGACAATGGGAAGCTGAGTATTGTAGATATATTGTTTGTGGAACTCTTCTCTGATGTAGTCCCAGTCCTTCAGCTTGGCTTTATTTAGTGATCTAAACCACTTGGATGGATGTGCATCCAAGGTTAAAGGAAAGACATAAGCAAACAGATCCTTGCTCATGCCCTTGAGAGTTATAGAGATGGAAAATGCTCTCAAGTGATCATCTGGGTCTTCGACCCCCTTGAATTTTGGGAGGTCACCCAATGCTACCTTTTATGGGAGTTTTTCCCTCAGTTCAGGGTCAATAATGTCATGGCCATGAGTCTGACCCTCGAGCGCAGGAATTGACTGGATCAATTGCTCGAGTTTTTCAAACCTCAAATCTATGTTGGTTTTGAATGGTGGTGGAGTGTCGCCTTGCTCGTGTTCTTTAGTTAGCTTCTTCCTCAACGCCTTAATCTCTTTGTCTTGTTCCTCAAGACGCGAGTTAATCAGTTGAAGTTTGGCCATAATGGCATTGAGTTGTTCATTAGTGTCCCCCATTTCAGATGATGCTTCAAAAGAGTCAGAGGATTCGTCTGAAAATGTGAGGATGCGTTTGACGAGTCTAGGAGTAGGTCGACCTTGTATCCTCTTTGTCGGGCGCTCCCAAGTTATAATCTTACGATCCGTCCTGAATAGAAATCGAATGGACCTCGTAAATTTTTAGAAATGATGGTTTCGAAATGAGAAATGGAAATGAGGTTTGGAGAAATGGAGATGAGAAATGAAGATGATAGTGGAAATAGGGATGAAAAAATGGAAGGTGAAATGGAGACGAGAACTGATTAGCGATGGGTATGATTATGGTTATGATGGTGACATGGGCCTAATTATATGCAAATGCAAATGACTAGACTAGACTGGACTAGACTATGCAAGCAGACTGGACTACACTTGACAAATAGATTAGGCTCAAAAGGATTGTCTACGCTAGCTTCACTAGGCTTAGGAAGGAATTGGCTTCGCCAGACTTGATGATTTGGTATTGCTATAGATGTAAGATAGGAGTAGCTTCGCTGAACTCGAAGGGTTCCTTTAAGGTCTTAGGGGTGACTAGCTTTACTAAATCAATGGGTGCCGTTATGGTCTTACGGGTGACTAGCTTAGCTAAGTCAAAGGGGTGTCGTTATGGTCTCATAGGGATGACTAGCTTAGCTAAGTCAAAGGGGTGTCGTTATGGTCTTACAGGGATGACTAGCCTAGCTAAGTCAAAAGGGGTGCCGTTATGGTCTCACAGGGATGACTAGCCTAGCTAAGTCAAGGGGGTGCTGTTATGGTCTTACAGGGATGACTAGCCTAGCTAAGTCAAAGGGGTGTCGTTATGGTCTTACAGGGATGCTAGCTTCGCTAGACTTAATGGTTTGGACTTCGTCCTATATGGATTTGGAATTGGACTGGATTGATTTTTGAAATGAGTTGAGCCTTATGTGAACCTAATTCTGGACTTAGTCTCATATTGGTTTGAAGTTAGACATGAAAATGCACATGGGCTTGACATTGGATTGGAATAGAGTTGGATTAGACTTGGACTGGGATTGACATAGACTAGGGTTCACATAAAGATGCAAATGGGCCTAGGTTTTGACAGGAGCTAGACTTATATGGGTCTAAGATGGACTCTAATGCTAGCGGGCCTAATATGAATGCATGGACTCGAATTAGAAGGACCCAATATGAATGCGAAATGGATTCTAATGCATATGGGCCTAGAATGAATGCAAGTGCATTGGATTGAATTTGGTTGATTGGATTGAATTGGATTTGATTGAAGGTGTTTGGAATGGGCTTAGAATTTTCGAATTTCATTTTTGAAAGGAACCCCTTGTTTTATCTTTTGTTAGGAAAAGATGATGGATTGATTTTGAAAAAAAAAAATTTATTGAAATGTCGTGGTATGATGATGATTAGTAGAGGGTGTAGGATTGATTTTGAAAAAAATGTAATTTTTTTCAAATTATAAGAATATGGTAAGGTATGATTGATAGGGATAGCAGGGATGAAATGGGAAGAGGTAGACATGTATGATGACTCCACAATGACAATTTTTTTTTCTAGACGCACTTTTTAGGACAGACTCTACCTTGCATGAAAAGACTGACCCTTTTTTGAATATTATACAGATGCAAACTTGTTATCATAGACTCGAACAAAGGTCAAAAGACCAATAAGCATGGGACGAATAAGCTGCATGCCACGCAACTGGTGTGCTCGACACGCAACCTATGCGAATGGCGCAGGCGCATTACGCCAGGCGCAACTTAATGTGTTTGGCGCAATGCTCTGCGGCACGCGTATTGATAAATTGATGAAGGTTCGGGTGCAAACGACGATTTGTTTTAGACGCGATTTGCAATAATTTCGGGCGTAAAGCATATTAGCAGGCAAAAATTGCAATCACATATAAATGTCAGGTAACATGGATGCAAAAGTTCTCAACCTAAAGTCCAGTTCTACATTCAACTATAGGTCAGGTTTAGGTTAAGGCTGAAAAGGGTCCATGACTAAGAGATTGATCCCACGCTTCGTACCCCTGCTTAAAGAGGTGGCCACGTGTAAGACGCACTCCAGTCTCAAGTCAGGAACAAGAGAACAATGCCATAGTTGGGTAGGTTTGCTTATGACTAAGATCCAACACTATCGCTCAGGAAGCTTTGCGAAGGACAAAGCGCAAACCCCCCGGGGGTGACCTCACACATAAAATATGTGCTAATGAGGCAAGGTAGATTGTCCTTATGGTGGCTGAACAATAGCCATGCACATGCAAAACTGTATATTATTCAAAGGCATAAAAGGAGAATGAATCGTATTTTTCAAGTTTCACCCACTCATTTAAAAAAATTAATTTTTTAAATCCTCCACAGTGAAGTCGCCAAATTGTAGGCGTGTTTTTATTTCGCCTACGCGGTGTGAGCGCGTATTAGATTTGACTACCCCACTGTAAAGGTTTTATTAAAAATTGTTTTGTATTAAAAGAAGTCGCCAACAATTCTTTTTAGGAAGAATCATAAACCTAATGGGATATAGGAAAATTATAGGGACAAATTATCCAATATAGATTTCCCCGTCCTGGCTCCATAGATGGTCAAAATGAACCAAAGATTGAGTTCGGGGGTGAGGGTACAATACAGTCAAGAACCATATTGCCCATTGCTGGCCTCTACTAAATATCGATTCACAACAAATTTTATGCCAAAGAATAATCATATAATATTTTTATACACCCTAAAAATATTTAGTCTAAATTGGTTCAGGAAACACATAAAAAGACTAATTTTTAGTGATATGTTATTAAACAATCAATATTACAAGGTTCCTAGCAGGTTGTCCATATTAATCCGATTAATGTTAGAATAATTATTTAGGCCTTGTTTAGCATTAATAACATGTAGGTGATAAAAATCATGCAGGACAATCATATATTATGCATAGAATAATCAGGCAATCATAACAATATACATAGGCAAGAATAATAATAAAATAAAATCAAAGAAAGTGTAGAAAAAGGGTTAGAATATACAGTATAGCGATTTTACATTAAAGATCTACATCAGGAAAGAAAACTGTTAGTAACTTGAATATAAAAATAATTTATTTAAGGACCATCAGGATTATACCGTGGCTTGGATCTGAAAGATTGACAACCTTTTGGACGAGCAATCGTGAAGCCTGAAAATTTGAATGTCTGAAAGTATGTAGATTGAATGTGTTTTGTGTTTGAAAGTATGAATTTTGTAGGGAGATTTTGTAGTTCGT
Source organism: Beta lomatogona (assembly GCA_947646795.1). NCBI lineage: Eukaryota > Viridiplantae > Streptophyta > Magnoliopsida > Caryophyllales > Amaranthaceae > Beta > Beta lomatogona. Next base: position 131,825 of record CANSNZ010000911.1, on the reverse strand, counting down.
CGAGAGGTTCATAAAGTATTCGTCGAGTGTTATGTGAAAAATCTGTTCCCGAAATCTGTTCGCAAATCAGGCCTATTTATAGGGAAAACGGCAATGCGCCTCACGCGCCAGCTGCGTCTAGCGCAGCTGACGTGTCAAACGCATGACGCGGCATGACCAGTAAAAAGCGTACACGTGGTACGCGCTTTTGAAAAAGATAAGAAAGAAAATCCGCGTTTCAAGTAGAGAACTGCGCTTGGCGCAGGACTCTAAATGAAATAGAAGTCTATATGGCATTTTTGGTGCGCTTAGCACAGTCTGTGCACTAGGCGCAGCTTACGTGGAAGTCCACGTGGCAGGAAACTGCGCTCAACACAGTCAGTTGCGCTCAGCGCATAGCTTGTTTTTGACACGTCTTGACAGTGTTTTGACAAAAACGCGTTCTAAAAGATTTTCTATATCTTTTAACTACGGATATCTGATTTTACGGGATAAAATCTGATTTTGACTTATAAAAAATATCTTTTGAAAATATTTATTTCTTAAAATAAATCAATTAATTGGGCTTTTCAAAGAATTGGGCTCAAATACAATTAATTATCATGAATAATTAATTGGGCTTTAAAATAGGACTTTAACGCTTTTCGAAATGGTTTTGAATAGCTTTTCAGACTGCTCTACCCTTGGATCGGACCAATTAAGACCACTGTATATTTCATCATCGGATCCTTAAATGGGGAGACACGATTATATGTCTACAGCAAATTGTAGGCGTGTTTTTATTTCGCCAACGCGGTGTGAGCGCGTATTATATTTGACTACCCCACTGTAAAGGTTTTATTGAAAATTGTTTTGTATTGAAAGAAGTCGCCAACAATTCTTTTTAGGAAGAATCATAAACCTAATTTGATATGGGAAAATCGTTGGGACAAATTATCCAATGTAGATTTCTCTGTCCTGACTCCATAGATAGTCAAAATGAGCCAAATATTGAGTTCGGGGGTGAAGGTACAATATAGTCAGGAACCATATTACCCATTACTCGCCTCTACTAAATATCGATTCACAACAAATTTTATGCCAAAGAATAATCAGATAATATTTTATACACACTAAAAATATTTAGTCTAAATTGGTTCAGGAAACACATAAAAAGACTAATTTTTAGTGATATGTTATTGCAATCAGGATTACAAGGTTTCTAGTAGGTTGTCCATATTAATCTGATTAATGTTAGAACAATTTTTTAGGTCTTGTTTAGCAATAATAACATGTGGGTGATAAAAATCATGATGGACAATCATATAATATGAATATAATAATCAGGCAAGTATAATAATGTACAAAAATAAATAAAAAGAAAGGAAAAAGGTTTAGAATATATAGTAGAGCGATTTTACATTAAAGATCTACACCAGAAAAGAAAATTGTTAGTAACTTCAATATAAAAATAATTTATTTGAGGACCCTCAGGATTTTTCCGTGGCTTGGGTCTGAAAGATTGACAACCTTTGGGACGAGCAATAGTGAAGCCTGAAAATCTGAATGTGTGCAAGTACGTAGATTGAATGTATTTGTGTTTGAAAGTATGAGTTTTTGTAGGGAAGTTTTGTAGTTCTTAGAGAGCTTCGAAAAGTATTCGTCGAGTGTTATGTTAGAAATTTGTCCTTTAATCTGTACGAAAATCAGGCCTATTTATCGTGAAAACGGCACTGCGCCTCACGCGCTGGCTGCGCCAGGCGCAGCTGACGTCGCAAGCACATGACCAGTAAAAAGCGTACACGTGGTACGCATTTTGAAAAAGATAAGAAAGAAAACTGCGCTCCACGCAGACCTGTGCGCCAGGCGCACGGCACAGTGTGTGGCACAGTGCGTGGAACAGTTGTTAAGTATGCATTTTACTCTTATTTTGGCACATTTTGAGGGATATTATGTTGTGACTTGGATGGATTTGAGTAGATTTGTGCCCAAGTGATAGGAATTGAGGAGAAATGTCAAATTAGGAGAGGAGTATACATTTGTGGCTCATTTACAGGTTTAATGACATCATGGATTTAATGCTAGGTCGAAGATGGAAGTAATTGGGCTTTCTACAAGGTCCAATTGGGTTGGAAGCAGTACTTGAAGAGTCCAAGGAAGGAAATGAGGCATCGGTTCTAGCACGAGTCGCGGCATTGGCAGCAGCTCGCGGTGGAATGCCGAGACCTTACCGCGACTCGCGGTCATGGGCGTGACTCGCGGCTAAGGGCGCGACTTGCGGTTCTCATCGCAGATCGCTGTGGACGCGGGCAGCGTTTTCCCTTGTGTTATTTTCTTGCTTTTATTTTTAGTGAGTTTTCGGAAATTATAAATATTGGATGTTATTTCTATTCAATTTTTTATGCAGATTATTATTAGAGTTCTAGCCCTAGCTTTCAATTTCTATGCAAAAACTTGGAGTTTGAAGATTAATTTGATCAAGTACTTTGATATTCCTCTACGATTCAATCAATCTTAATAAGTTTTACTCTTTCTTCTCTCTTTGATCTATTAAATTATGTACTCAATTATGCTTATTGTTCTTATTGCCATGATTAGTGAGTAGTATTTCTATCTAGGATTAAGTTGAGCCCTATTATGGATTAATCATGTAAATTGTTGCTCTAATTCCCATGTTATTAAATTATATGCTTAGGGTTTGACAAGATCGTCTTTGTAGTCAATTTCTCATCTTACTTTAGCCCTAACTTTTATTATCAACGAAAGTTGGAGTAGAGATTAGGATCATATGTTTGTTTGCTAAATTGTTATTCTATTAATTAAGTTCATCAACGAAAGTTGGGTCTTAATTCGGTTAGTCTTGTCATTGATTTAAATTCTCCAATGAAAATAGGTGAGAATTGGAATTGAGATTTAATTGACATTGGCTCTTAATGCTTCTAACTGTGTAGGTAAGCCATGAAAATAGAAGACATACATGTTAGTTAGGCCTTTTGCTATCATGAAAGTGAGTTTTAGGTATTGATGGATGATATGGGATTTAGTTTCGGTTCGCAGCTGTGCTTTATGGCTAAGTCATAAGGGAATGTCATTCTTACCTAAGTTATAATTGAATAATTGGGAAGCGAGTTATGGTTTGATTAATTCATAATAGTGGTGATACTTAATCTTAGTGTTTTAATTATCATATTCATATAGTTTGCCATATTTTGTCATTAGCTTAGCCTTTAGTTTATAGATTATTCCTTTTTTCTGGATTGTGTAACTATTTTGTAATCTAAAAACAAGTAGTGGTTAATCTTATACCTCCCTGAGTTCGACCCGTATGTGCTACAGCTAGGAGACTCAACGCTGAGAGAAGAAGAAGGGAGCAGGAAAACATTTGGAGAGAACCAATGGCTTATCCTCTTCGAGAATATAATATGCCAGATGTCACATCTACATCTAGCATTGTCAGGCCTACTGTAGAGGCCAACAACTTTGAGATCAAGATCCAATTGATCCATTTCATGCAATAAGATCAGTTCAGTGGCAGTCCTATGGAGAACCCAAATGAACATATCAATGCTTTTCTCGAGAAATGTGACACTGTGAAGATTAATGGGGCCTTCGATGAAGCTCTTCGCCTCTGCTTGTTCCCTTACTCCTTGCAGGACAGAGCAAAAGAATGGTTGAAGAGTCATGAGGCAAACAAGTTTACAACTTGGACTGCACTAGCTACTGCCTTTTGTCATAAGTACTTTCCTCCTGGGAAGATGGCCAAGCTACGCAATGCAATCACATCCTTCACTTAGTTGGATGGTGAATCACTTTATGAAGCTTGGGAACGATACAAGGATCTACAAAGGCAGTGTCCTCACCATGAGATCCCAACATGGCTCCTTATTCAGACATTCTATAATGGGTTGACTCATGAAGTCCGAATCTCTATAGATGCTGCTGCCGGTGGTGCTCTCATGGGTAAGACGACTGATCAAGCCAAGGCTTTGCTTGAAACGATGGCTGCTAACAGTTACCATTGGTCAAGTGATCGGTCTACTTCAAAGAAGGGTGGCAAGTATGATGTTAATGCACTAACTTCACTCTCTAGTATGGTTGATGCTCTATCTCAACAGATCATGAATATATCAGTTGGTCCTAGTGCCGAGATGAATGCTTTCCAAGGAAATAATGCAAGTTCCACTTCTGGGGACATGAGTTTTGTAGAGCAAGAGCAAGCCAATGCTGTGTATGTTAATGCTCGACCTCGAAACAACCCCTACTCAAACACATTCAATCCCAGTTGGAGGAATCATGAGAACTTCTCTTGGAGCAACAATCAACCTTAAGCACCACGAAATTCCAATCCTCCTGGGTTCCAGCAAAAACAACAAGGTCAACCTTCTCAACAACCTCCTCAATAATCATACACTGATTCCTTGCTCGAGAGAATCCTTGCAACTTCCGAGGAAACTAACAAGAAGTTTGATAGAATGGATGCTCATAACAAGATGGTTGACACCCAAACTGCACAACTAGCTCAACAAATGTCTCATGTGACTCAACAGGTGACTCAACTTCAAAAGGTGTAACACCCCGTAATTTTCACTCTTTATTTTTGGTGTTTGTTTACATTAAATTGATATTTTTTCGTAAAAATAAATAATTTATTATTTAGATTATTTTGGAACGTGTTGTGAAAATGTGTATATATATTTATATGTTGTGATATATTTATTTTAAGTTGCTAGTTATTTATTTTAAAGGTTATATTAATTTCGTTATTTGTTTAGGCGTTTAGGATGCTGTTTTGTCGCGTAGCGTTTTTGTAACGTTGTTGGACCGACTTGGGTGATGAATTGTTGCATCGCATGTGGCGTGTTAATGTGTTTATTATATTTATATTTATAATAGAATTTATTAGAGTTATTTTCATTATTAGAGCTTTTGATCACCGGGAATCATGTTCGGAACAGAGCAGTGTGAAATGAGATTTTTCAACGTTCAAGAAGAAAATGCCTAGTGACTGGTTGCTTCAATTCTCGTTCGTTGTGCCTTGGGGTTAGAAGAGGAATTGGATTGTATGCGTAGCTCTTAACTATCTCTTTAGACTCAGCTCTCCTCCCGACGTTCCAGGTAACTAGTAGTTATCTTAGAACCATAGTGATTAGAGTATTATTCAGTATTAGATTATTACGCTAGGAATTATTTAAAATACTTTTTGAATGAAATTATTAACGAAATTTGACATGAATATACTTGATGCATGCTGTGTGATTACTGTAAAGAGAAAAATAATTTTCGTATGTTATTTGGTATTTATTTGATTTAATTGGTGTTTTGTGCGTTTTTGGCTAAATTGCATAATAATTATTAAACGGATGTTAAAATTGCTGAAATTATTTTTATTAGATCATGTTGTATGCGTAGTATGTATTCCATGCCTTATAATAATTTTTTCCTGCTGTGTACTGGTTTATTTAATTGATATATCTATTTTTGCAATTTCAATTCTGTCAGAATATAAATCATAAAAATTATTTCTGGAGGCTCAAAAATTTATTTCTTTGTATAATATGTATTTCCGTGAGTTTATTCATGTTGTGTAAATTTTTGGTAATTTTTGGGCGTTTATTTATATTTTTAGTTATTATATTGGCTTTATTGAGTAATCTGTATATTAACTTTTAAAATTACTTTTGGAGTCCGATGTCAGTAGAGCCATTAGGGTCATATGATAATTTTTGTGTGATTTTACTGCTCGAACTTATTAGTTTAATAATTATTATTGGGTTTTTGCTGTGGAATTGAGGATACTCTTTTAAATTATTTGAGAGCTTGTTAATCAGAAATAATTTTTGATCTTTTATGTTCTTGGATGCTGGTGTTTAGTAGGTTGATGTAAGTATTATTGGTATCATTATGTTTATGTTTGGTTTATGTAAAAATGATTAATTGTGTACTATTCATTTATTTAATAAGCCTTGGAGTTAATTGGTGATACATTTTTTATTGATGTTTGTTAGTGCTGTAAAAACTATTTCACTATCATTGTTGATGCTTAGTGATGTTTAAAGTATTGTGGTTGGAGATATATGTTGTAAATTTGTAAGTTACTACTTTGAAGATTTTTGAAAAATTACTTTTTATGAATTATGGGTATAAGGCCGGGTGGCATCCCTTTTGACGAATATTTTTGAGTTGAATGATACTTTAATGATATTTATGAATTATGATTTTATTTTTGAGATAAGAACATCCGGTGGGATAGATGTAGTCCCCGGTGAAGAACATGCCAACCACCTGGTTTGCGAACTAGGGGTACACCTGGGTTAACTGTTGTCGTCCGAGAGGTCAGGGAGCACTAGTAGAAAAATGATAATTTGCGTCACCCTATTTGCGTCGCACAAAAGAAAGACTGACGCAAATGTGCGGGAACAGATGATTTGCGTCGGACTTTCTAGAGCACGCGATGCAAATAACCATAAAAAGAAGTTTTGCGTCGGACGGCATAGAGCACGCGACGCAGATGATCCAACCAAGTGCGTCACACGTGCCCATGTGTGCGATGCAAATACTATTTGCGTCGGACGTTGACAAATGTTCGACGCAGATGATAAAAAGCCCAAGATTTTTGGATCCTTCAACGTGCGTCGGATTGTCTCGAGTGTGCGACGCAGATAGCACTTAAAAAGTTTTGGGCCATGATTTGCGTCGGATGGGCCACTGGACACGACGCAAATCATGGGCTTCCCATATATGTAATATGCGAGTTTAGGGTTTCATCGCAAACCCCTCATACTGTCATACAGCCGTTCTCTCTCTCTCTCCTCAAACACTTCATCTCTCTCACCTCAAACGCTTCATCTCTCGCATCTCATCTCTCTCTCACCTACCTTCATCTCGAATCTAAACAACGAAAATTTCGGTGTTCGCCTGCGAGCTTCGATCTACAATTCCGACGAGAATTAACGAGTGCCGCCAATCTCCCTCTCTTTTCCTTCCGCCGGAGTTTCGCCTCCCCCCACGCCGCTCGAGCCTTTGCTTTGGCCGCTCGTCGGCTTCGCCGCCAACCGCCGTTGGTGCTGGTTGTTGTGCTCGTCCCCGCCGGCCAAATTTATTTCATCTCGATTTGGAATTCGAAAATCTCGCAACATCGCCGAGTTCTTCGATTTTCCGTAAGTTTATCGATTTTTAGGTATTTTATTATGAATTTCTTTGTTTTGCCATATTTATGTTTATTTTTGAAATAAAAAAATTGAACCTATCAAAAATGAAATTTCTTGTATTTTTTCAGTTTTTAAACGCTGGTGAAGATTGACGAACACATCGTCGGTGAAGATTGAAGGTGTTGACGGTGTGGACATGAATTTTTAGGGTTCATTTTGTATTAGATCTGATTTTTTTTTTCTGAGTTCAATTTTTTCATTTCGTTTTATTGTATTTCGTTCTTATTATTCATAGATTCTGTAATTAGTGCTTCTATTTCAAATATTATTTGTTCTTTTGTATTTCGTTCTTTTGCAGTTCGTTCATTTGAATGCCATATTTGCAAGCTATTTGGTGTGATGAATTGTTGGGAATTTTTTTTTTTTAATGAAAAATCGCAGCATTTGCGTCGCATGTGGCTCCATGTGCGACGCAACTGAGTCTGGCCTGGGCTTGCTAGGCTACTGTTGGGGCATTGGCATGTCTCCCATCTGCGTCGCATGTTGAGCTATGTGCGACGCAGATGATTAATCATCTGCGTCGCACATAGCTCAACATGCGACGCATGGGAGACACAAATGGCCATGGTATGCATGGGCGGTGCGTTATGTGCGTCGCACGTTGATCAAAGTCCGACGCAAATAGCCAACCATCTGCGTCGGATAAGGTCCGACGCAGTTCTAGTATCCTTATCTGCGACGAGACCTGTGCCGTCGGACCAATGTCCGACGCAAATGGTGGTCTCAAGTCCGACGCAAATCGTTAATTTTGTACTAGTGGAGTTCTGCGTGTTCTACCCTGCATCGGGAGTTTGGCCATTCTTAGACACAGGCAGTGGGGAACGGAAGCCCATAGACTGACCTGGAGATTGCGATCTGACAAACCATAGGAAGTGAATTGCGATTCACTAGCGTTCGGTTTCTGACTCAATAACTTGTTTTACCTATATTTTATTTTTATAAAAGTACTATTGAGATGATTTATTTATTTTTATCCAACTCACTTGCTATTTATTACTCATTTGCGTTATTTGTGAGTTATATGGAAGTGGATGCATATTGTAGTTTACTTGACTTTATGCTTTCCTTTCTTATTAATCTATGTCTCAATCATGCTTTGATTTCTTTTGTTCTGGGAGAACTGCTAGTTACTCCCCACTGATTGTGGATATTTATTGTATATTTTCTAGGTTTTGTTGATGGGGATTTTCTTTGATTTTGGGCTCGGGTTGAGATGCGAGAAATAATCTATTAGGGATTTTAGTTCTAGACTTCTCTTTAGTTTGAGATAGTTTTCTCATTTCGATTTTAATCTAAGTAATTAATTTACTTGTAGTACTTACTTATGTTGGTTTTTATCACTTAGTTATTTAAACACTATTCTTGTAGTAGTGACATTCCCAGAAGACGATGTTTCCGCCATCGTCCTATTAATACTATTATTATTTCTTTTCCGCTTTGAAATTTTGGGGTGTTACAGTTGGTATCAGAGCAAAACGCTTCTAAACTGTGAAAAAGAGTTGCTAATGATTCTTTAGAATTATTAGTTAGCCATAGGATATAAAATTTGTTTAGAATTAAGTTTAGTTGTTTCACTATAATGAGAGTGTTATGGGTAGAGTAAGTAAAGGGAAGCCTTATGGGAATGTGGTGTGCTCTCATGCTTATGGAGCATATGTTATATGTATAGTTACTTGTATTATTGGTGGAATTAGTCTACCAAGTTTGCTAATCTTATTTGCAGGGTCTCTTACATGTAATTTATTTTCTCTTTTATCAGAGTGCGCAGCGAAAGCGAAGTAATTTCTAACCTTCTCGGTTTAGTTGTGTGTTTAATTTATTTTGTGTTTTGCAATTTAAAGATAAACTTTAATTTTATTTTATTATAGTCTTATGTGTTGCATTGCTTTTATTTTATTTGTTAGTTGCTTGATAATATATGTTATTATGTGAAACAGTATATACTTTCTGTTCTTTTTTAATTAAGTGTTGTTTATTATGTGAGTAATACGTATCTGTTTTATTATTTTACAAAACTTTCTAGTTTGAATTTATATTCCAAATTATATTTTAGATCTTTGAACTTAATAAATTGCATACCTATATTAAAGTTATTTTATGACTTTTAAATTTTCCTATTGTTAATATTTTGATATACTCTTTTGAAAAAACGTTTAATTTCAATTGTTTTATAATGGTTTGGAATAAGAAAGGGGTTATGAAATTGTCTTTTAAGATATTTTTCAAATTTCTCTTACCGTCTTTTACCATCTATATTTATAAATATTTTTCTTTTAATATTTTTGTTTTTCATGCTAATCCTTGTTCAGCCTTTAATTATGTTAATAAGTTTTGTAGTCTTTGAAAATAAAAGTACTTTAATGATTTGTTTTGGTGTTAGATTGAAATGTAGATTGCGAACTATTTTGTTTTAAAGGTTAGCATTCAACAACTTTTACTTTACTTACTTTTCTTATTAGCATTATTTTTCGAACTCAAATACGTGAAAGGATCTCGTTTACTATTTGTTGTTTCTTGTTTAAATATTTAGTGCTTTCTCATTTCATATCAAAATTTTGGTTGTTTTCATTACTTCTTATTAAATTCTCTGATTTTGAGTGATCTGTTTTATATTCTTTGAAAATGAAATTTATATACTCAGTCTAAATTTTAAACTTGTTTGAGTTGATATTAAGTCATAATGGGTGATTCCTTTGACTTGTATGTCAATTTGATAAGTCTAAATTTTAAACTTGTTTGAGTTGATATTGAGTCATAATGGGTGATTCCTTTGACTTGTATGTCAATTTGATAAGTTGACGCATTTTATCTATTTTGATTTAATTTTCCTTTTTGAGTTGACATTAAGTTTATATTGGGTGATTCCAGTCAACTCTAATGTTGATTTGATAAGAAGGCTTTCAAATATTGTTTTTTTGATACTAGATTGCAGTGGGTGGTTCCATGCACAATTGTGTCGACTTAGCAAATTTTATAATTGTTGTTAATAATTTATTACTTTATCGCCTATTTATTATTAGTGTTTCGTCGTTGTGAAATTTCTTTTAAAGTTTTCAATTTCTTTTGCGAACTTTAATTTTCATATATATGTTTAGGAGGCGTACGCTCTTACAACATATGTCATGACTTGTGTTCGTAAGTGCTATTTTAATAAAGCAGCTAGCTACTCTTTATTAAAGTGTTCTTATCTCTGTAAGTGGAGTATAAGCCCGTGTGGTTACCTCTATTTAAATTGATTTGGCTATCTATTTACGAACTTTTTCTTCTTCGTTTCTTTTCTAAAAATATTTATGTATGGTCGGATTTATTCTTTTATAATTTTACGTAAATATTTATTCCTGCTTCTTTTACAAAATTACCTATAGTTTATTGTGCAAAGGTTTTTACCTTAAACTTTCTAATACTTGTCTTTGGTTCTTTCACATTTTATAAAATAATGGTTGTTACCGTACTTCTTTACTGTACAACTCTTTTGGTCTTCCAAAATAAAATATATATTATTTGAGTTATCAAATTTTATACTTGCAAAGTTGTTTAGTTAACTAAAATCCATCGATTTCTATTTTCTTAATGTTCTTTATCTAGAGCATTTTCTTTTGTCTCTTGGTTGTTTTGAAGTTTCGAGGACGAAACTCTTTTAAGGGGGAGTGATTGTAACACCCCGTAATTTTCACTCTTTATTTTTGGTGTTTGTTTACATTAAATTGATATTTTTTCGTAAAAATAAATAATTTATTATTTAGATTATTTTGGAACGTGTTGTGAAAATGTGTATATATATTTATATGTTATGATATATTTATATATATATATATATATATATATATATATATATATATATATATATATATATATATATATATATATATATATATATATATTTTAAGTTGTTAGTTATTTATTTTAAAGGTTATATTAATTTCGTTATTTGTTTAGGCATTTAGGATGTTGTTTTGTCGCGTAGCGTTTTTGTAACGTTGTTCGACCGACTTGGGTGATGAATTGTTGCATCGCATGTGGCGTGTTAATGTGTTTATTATATTTATATTTATAATATAATTTATTAGAGTTATTTTCATTATTAAGTATTTTCAAAGTTTAGGCGCGATTTAGGAATTTATCGATTTATCGCGTGACGGACTTTTGATGCATGGACCTTTGATGACTTGGGTCGAAATCTTCTTGGTGTACTTGGACTTGGACAGCCGGCTATGGGGAGGGAGAAGGAAGAAGTTTCTCTTCTTTTATTTCATTTCTTTTAATTGATGACCCTTGGTAGTTTGTAACCCCCATAACCCCCCCTAATCATTCTCCTAAACCCTTCATTTTTCCTTGCCATAAAATTCTGATTTTTATTAGAAGAGGTTCAGCATCATTTGCATTTAACCCTCACCATTTTCAAGAAAAGAAAGAGAGAAAAGGAAGAGGAAAAGAATAGAAAGTTTCAACCCGGTTTTTCCTATCACACCTTCACGAAAATAACCGTAGCCGGAGATCTAACCATTGGATCGTCTTCAAATTTGGACAAAACGCTTATAACATCTTGTGCTACACTCTGAATGGAGCGATTTAGAATCTGAGTTTTTGATCACCGGGAATCATGGTCGAAACAGAGCAGTGTGAAATGAGATTTTTCAACGTTCAAGAAGAAAATGCCTAGTGACTAGTTGCTTCAATTCTCGTTCGTTGTGCCTTGGGGTTAGAAGAGGAATTGGATTGTATGCGTAGCTCTTAACTATCTCTTTAGACTCAGCTCTCCTCCCGACGTTCCAGGTAACTAGTAGTTATCTTAGAACCATAGTGATTAGAGTATTATTCGGTATTAGATTATTACGCTAGGAATTATTTAAAATACTTTTTGAATGAAATTATTGACAAAATTTGACATGAATATACTTGATGCATGCTGTGTGATTACTGTAAAGAGAAAAATAATTTTCGTATTATATTTGGTATTTATTTGATTTAATTTGTGTTTTGTGCGTTTTTGGCTAAATTGCATAATAATTATTAAACGGATGTTAAAATTGCTGAAATTATTTTTCCTAGATCATGTTGTATGCATAGTATGTATTCCATGCCTTAGAATAATTTTTGCCTACTGTGTACTGGTTTATTTAATTGATATATCTATTTTTGCAATTTCATTTCTGTCAGTATATAAATCATGAAAATTATTTCTGGAGGCCGAAAAATTTATTTCTTTGTATAATATGTATTTCCGTGAGTTTATGCATGTTTTTTAAATTTTTGGTAATTTTTGGGCATTTATTTATATTTTTAGTTATTATATTGGCTTTATTGAGTAATCTGTATATTAACTTTTAAAATTACTTTTGGAGTCCGATGTCAGTAGAGCCATTGGGGTCATATGATAATTTTTGTGTGATTTTACTACTCGAACTTATTAGTTAAATAATTATTATTGGGTTTTTGTTGTGAAATTGAGGATACTCTTTTAAATTATTTGAGAGCTTGTTAATCAGAAATAATTTGTGATCTTTTATGTTCTTGGATGCTGGTGTTTAGTAGGTTGCTGTAAATATTATTGGTATCATTATGTTTATGTTTGGTTTATGTAAAAATGATTAATTGTGTACTATTCATTTATTTAATAAGCCTTGGAGTTAATTGGTGATACATTTTTTATTGATGTTTGTTAGTGCTGTAAAAACTATTTCACTATCATTGTTGATGCTTAGTGATGTTTAAATTATTGTGGTTGGAGATATTTGTTGTAAATTTGTAAGTTACTACTTTGAAGATTTTTGAAAAATTACTTTTGATGAATTATGGGTATAAGGCCTGGTGGCATCCCTTTTGACGAATATTTTTGAGTTGAATGATACTTTGATGATATTTAAGAATTATGATTTTATTTTTGAGATAAGAACATCCGGTGGGATAGATGTAGTCCCCGGTGAAGAACATGCCAACCACCTAGTTTGCGAACTAGGGGTACACCTGGGTTAATTGTTGTCGTCCGAGAGGTCAGGGAGTTCTGCGTGTTCTACCCTACATCGGGAGTTTGGCCATTCTTAGACACAGGCAGTGGGGAACGTAAGCCCATAGACTGGCCTGGAGATTACGATCTGACAAACCTTAGGAAGTGAATTGCGATTCACTAGCGTTCGGTTTCTGACTCAATAACTTGTTTACTTATATTTTATTTTTATAAAAGTACTCTTGAGATGATTTGTTTATTTTTATCCAACTCACTTGCTATTTATTACACATTTGCGTTATTTGTGAGTTATATGGAAGTGGATGCATATTGTAGTTGACTTGACTTTATGCTTTCCTTTCTTATTAATCTATGTCTCAATCATGCTTTGATTTCTTTTGTTCTGGGAGAACTGCTAGTTACTCCCCACTGATTGTGGATATCTATTGTATATTTTGCAGGTTTTGTTGATGGGGATTTTCTTTGATTTTGGGCTCGGGTTGAGATGCGAGAAATAATCTATTAGGGGTTTTAGTTCTAGACTTCTCTTTAGTTTGAGATAGTTTTCTCATTTCGATTTTAATCTAAGTAATTAATTTACTTGTAGTACTTAGATTAAGTGTTGGATATTGCTTCTCCATGAGTTTGACATGGAGATCAAAGATAAGAAGGGAACTGATAATGTTGTGGCTGACCATCTTTCCCGTCTCACATTGGACGGCCGAAAAGATGATCTCCCAATCGACGACTCCTTCCCTGATGATCAGTTGTTTGGTATTTTCTCTACTACAATTGGTCAATCTCCTTGGTTTGCTGACATAGTGAACTTTTTTGCTAGTGGAGTCCCCCCTCCCGATTATTCATCATATCAACGCAAGAAGTTCTTTCAAGATATCAAACATTATTTCTGGGATGATCCTTGTCCTTCTAAGTCCTGTACGGATGGGGTCATCCGTCGTTGTGTACCGAAGGAAGAGGTGACCTCTATCCTGTCTCACTGCCATGATATGCCTTGTAGAGGCTATGCTAGTACTTCCAAAACCGCTGCAAAGGTGTTGCAATGCGTGTTCTATTGGCCTTCTCTGTTTAAGGAATTGAAGCCCACCGTTTTGTCAAGGCGTGTGATAGATGTCAACGCATGGGGAATATTTCGCGCCGAAATGACATGCCTCTCAATTTCATTCTCGAGGTTGAGATATTCGATGTATGGGGTATTGACTTCATAGGACCATTCCCATCTTCTTATTCGAATAAGTTTATCTTGGTAGCCGTTGACTATGTATCTAAGTGGGTAGAGGCCTTGGCTTCCCCAACGAATGATGCCCGTGTGGTTTCCAAGTTCTTTAAGAAGGTAATTTTTCCCCGCTTTGGTGTCCCCCGCGTTGTGATTAGTGATGGAGGAAGTCACTTTATTGAACGTAAGTTCGAAGCTCTTCTCAAGAAATACGGTGTGCAACATCGTGTTGGTCTTTCCTACCATCCACAAACAAGTGGACAACTTGAAATTTCGAATAGGGATATCAAATCTATACTTGAGAAGATCGTGGCTAGACCGCGCAAGGATTGGTCTCTTAAGTTAGATGATGCGATGTGGCCGTACAGGACGGCCTTTAGGACTCCTATTGGTAAAAAGCATGTCACCTACCCGTTGAGCTAGAACACAAAGCATTTAGGGCTATCAAGAGCCTAAACTATGACTTTGACCGAGCGAGTGAACGTCGAGCTTTGCAATTGAATGAGCTTGATGAGCTCCGTTGGGATGGTTATGAGAGCTCTTGTATTTACAAGGAGCGCACTAAGACATGACATGATAAACAGCTTATGAGGAGGGAGTTCCACCTTGGTGACTCCGTTCTCTTATTCAACTCGCGTTTGAAGCTTTTTCCCGGCAAGCTGCGTTCTAGGTGGTCTGGACCATTTCGGGTCACCAAGGTTTTTCCCTATGGTTTGGTGGAAGTCACTAGTGAAGAAAGTAGCTCGTTCAAGGTGAATGGAAGTCGCCTCAAGCATTATGTCACCGGTGATCCTATTGAAGGCAAGCAAGTCTATTGCCTATCTCTTCCACCAATTGCCCCATGATCTTTAAGGAGTCGAGCTCATTGACTTTAAACGAGCGCTTTTCGGGAGGCAACCCGAGTTCTACACCTACTTCTTTTTCAATTTTTTTTTCCTTCTTCCCTTTTTTATGTTTTTGTTTACATTGATGTCTTTGTGTTTTTTTTGTTGGTGTGTTTATAGGTCAAAAAAAAAATATTCGTTGAAAAAGAAGCTGCAGCACACCTTCAAAGACATGAGACGCGGCGCACTGCCTCAGCTCGCGGCACAATGCCGAGAGCTTACCGCGAGGTAAGGTGAAACGGGTTTAAACCCGTGTTTCTTTCTCTCTCTTCCCTCACTCTTTTCTCTCGACTTCTCCTCCTTCTCTCTCACACAAAATTTTTTTCTCTCTCTCACTCATTACTCTCCCTCCACCATATCAACCACCACCACCACTTTCATTCACCACCCTCCTTCTCTTTTCAACCCCTTCTGCTACAAAATCCACCCCAACCTTCTCATAACCCCTATTTCAACCCAAATTTCACAAAATCAATCCACAACCATAAACCCTAGAAATTGGGGATTTTTGCATTGACGCTTATTTGGTGAAATTGGAGAGTGCAATCAACCACATTGGGCACTAGCTTGGACAAATTGGCGTTGGAGTGCATCACTTGATCTCCTAGAGGTATAAATAACACATTCCTACTTTCCTTTGATATAGCTTGAATTCCTTGTTCTAGCTTCATATCTAGGATTGTTGAAATTATTATGGGTGGATATATATGATTGTGGTTGATTGTTATTGGTGATTATTGGTGATTGTTGGTGCTTGTTGGTTGGATAATTGGATTGTGGTTGGTATTTTTGTGCTTTGTTGTGAATTGGTAGTTGTTGAAGTGTGGAGTGGAGTACTTTTGGGGTTTGTATTTATCGAATTGGAAGCTCTTACATTTGTGAACCATACCACCCCGAACAAACGAACCAAAACAGGAGAAGCTAGCACCTCTCAATCAACCCCTAGAGTAGATACCTTGGGACTTCGTAACCTTACAGCCGAGCACCATGGGCGTTGGGTGCGTCTCACGCAGCCCAACCGTCACATCAAGGTTACTAAGTTCATTGATTACTCCGCACTAGAGACATTGGGGTTAGGCGAGCCGTCACCCAATTGCTTCAAAAAAATTGGACTTGAGGGTTTTGTGCACAAATGGGCGCCTACCTATGAGCGTTTCACCCTAGAATTCCTTTTTACTCTGAAAAAAACTGAGGGAGAGCATCCTGGGATTGAGTTCCACCTTAATGACAAACCCCATAGCCTAACCATGCCACAGTTGAAAGCCATTTTTGGTTGGAGGAACTTAAATGCCGTGAACTTCCACTGCAACAATGAGTACAATGAGGATACTTTTTGGCACACACTCACTCAGTTACGCAAGACCCCAAATGACAAGAGTTCTTTCTTGCGCCACCCCCCTCTTCGTTACGTACATCGATTATTGTCTATGAGCGTGTTTGGGCAAGGGGAACCCACTAACATCCCTAGCCTAGAGTTGAAGGTTTTATGGTCTATGACACCAGCAGGCCGGGGGACGCTTGATCTAGCTGTAATTTAGGTAGCTCGATGTCTAGAGCTTTCTAAGTTGCAGAAGGGGAAAATCAGTGTGGGTGGCATGATCTCCTTGATTGCTGAGCACCTTGGTGTGCAACCAAATGATAATGTCCGAGTACTGACCGATGATTCCTACATGTATGATCTGTTAAAGATGGTTAGTGCAAAGATGATCTCATTTGCAAGGGTGAAGGGTCGTTTTGTGTGGCTTTATGGAGGTAGGCATGTCACTTTCATGACCCTACCTCAACCTGCTCGGGTGGCTATCCCTCCCAATGCCACAGTAGAGCGTTTTTTGCTTGCCCCTGACGCCGCTTTTGCAGTGGTGGTACGTGTTGAGTTTCAGCGGTTGCGATGTTCGCAAACCCGGGGTAGAGGCGGTCACTTGGTGGATGTTATGGATGATGAAGATGGTGAAGATGATGAGTTTGATGAGGATGAGGATGAGGATGAGGATGAGGATGAGGATGAGGATGAGGATGAGGCGGAGACTATTCCTAGAGATGGAGGTATTGGTGGCCATGATGGCCAAGTTGGGTCCTCTCACACACATGTCCCTCCTCCTTTTGCATCATATGAGGAGCGGATGACTGCGTTTTCTTTGAGGCAGGATGAGTTCTCGTCTCACCTAGATGGGGCCGAGGACCAACTTGACGCTATCTACTGCATAATGACTTCACTTAACACTTTCCGTCTCCATACCTACCCCGATACATATACGGACCCCGAGGTAGAGATTTCACGGCGACGACAGCAGCGTATGGAGGACCGTGCCTCTAGGAGATCACGTTGTGATCCTGGTGGGCCTTCTGGCTCCTAGCTGGTGAGTTCTTCCCCTTTCCTTCTTTCATTTTGTCCTTTTTCTGCATTGAGGATAATGCTTTGTTTAAGCATGGGGGAGGGGATGTCTCATCACTTGTATATATGCATGTTCATATAAAAAAAAAAAACAAAAAAAATGACCCGCTAAACTGAAAACCCGAAAGGGCGGCTTAGGTAAAATTGGGGGCCCGGCTAGGTTGAAAACCCGAAAGGACAACCTAGGCAAAAAAAGTGGCTAATTTGAGCGGGTGAGAAAGTGAGCAAAAAGAAAAAAATTTGAGTGGCTAGGATGAAAACCCGAAAGGGCTCCTAGGCAAAATGAGAGATAAAAGAAAAGAGAGAAAAGTTACTCATCACATTTGCCGGCGTGGTTGACATAAGGATGGAGGAGTATAGGAGTGTTTGGGTAGGACTAGACTTGACGGTTGGTGTGTGATATGTAGGTCTCACTTGAGGATGTTGGAGATTCGAATGTAGGGAGGATTGATGAGTTTAAGCATGGGGGTGTCAACTTGACCCTTTGTGATTGACTTGATATATATTGGTGATTTTTGGCTTGATGGTTTGTATGCGTAGTAGATGTGTGCATGTTCTTTGAGATCTTTCAGAACATGGTCACACATGACTCTATTTTTGGTTGAGCATGGGGGAAGTATGCTTAGGAGTAGCGGAGTTAGATTTAGGTTAGTTGCTACTATGGAGTATGAGAAGGGCGCTAGAGTGGATGTTAGTTGATGTTGAATGTGGATTGTTATTCGTTGTTTGATGCATGTTTTAGGCCTTGTGAGGTTATCTTGTTGTTCATTGCCTCTTGCTTACTCGAGGACGAGCAATGTCTAAGCATGGGGGAATTTGTTAAGTCCGCGTTTTACTCTTTTTTTTGGCACATTTCGAGGGATATTATGTTGTGACTTGGATGGATTTTAGTAGATTTGTGCCCAAGTGATAGGAATTGAGGAGAAATGTCAAATTATGAGAGGAGTATGCATTTGTGGCTCATTTAGAGGTTTAATGACATCATGGATTTAATGCTAGGTCCAAGATGGAAGTAATTGGCTTTCTACAAGGTTCAATTGGGTTGGAAGCCGTACTTGAAGAGTCCAAGGAAGGAAATGAGGCATCGGTTCTACCACGAGTCGCGGCATTGGCATCAGCTCGCGGTGGAATACCGAGAGCTTACCGCGACTCGCTGTCATGGGCGCGACTCGCGGCTAAGGGCGCGACTCGCGGCTAAGGGCGCGACTCGCGGTTCTCACCGCGGATCGCGGTGGACGCGGGCAGCGTTTTCCCTTGTGTTATTTTATCGCTTTTATTTTTAGTGAGTTTTCGGAAAATATAAATAGTGGATGTTATTTCTATTCAGTTTTTTTATGCAGATTATTATTAGAGTTCTAGCCCTAGCTTTCAATTTCTATGCAAAAAATTGGAGTTTGAAGATTAATTTGATCAAGTACTTTGGGATTCCTCTACGACTCAAGCAATCTTAATAAGTTTTACTCTTTCTGCTCTCTTTGATCTATTAAATTATGTACTCAATTATGCTTGTTGTTCTTATTGCCATGATTAGTGAGTAGTATTTCTATCTAGGATTAAGTTGAGCCCTATTATGGATTGATCATGTAAATTGTTGCTCTAATTCCCATGTTATTGAATTATATGCTTAGGGTTTGACAAGATCGTATTTGTAGTCAATTTTGCATCTTACTTTAGCCCTAACTTTTATTATCAACGAAAGTTGGAGTAGAGATTAGGATATATGTTTGTTTGCTAAATTGTTATTCTATTAATTAAGTTCATCAACGAAAGTTGGGTCTTAATTCGGATAGTCTTGTCATTGATTTAAATTCTCCCATGAAAATAGGTGAGAATTGGAATTGAGATTTAATTGACATTGGCTCTTAATGCTTCTAATTGTCTATGTAAGCCATGAAAATAGAAGACATACATGTTAGTTAGGCCTTTTGCTATCATGAAAGTGAGTTTTAGGTATTGATGGATAATTTGGGATTTAGTTTCGGTTCGCAGCTGTGGTTTATTGCTAAGTCATAAGGGAATGTCATTCTTACCTAAGTTATAATTGAATAATTGGGAAGCGAGTTATGGTTTGATTAATTCATAGTAGTGGTGATACTTAATCTTAGTGTTTTAATTATCATATTCATATAGTTTGCCATATTTTGTCAATAGTTTAGCCTTTAGTTTATAAATTATTCCTTATTTCTGAATTGTGTAACTATTTTGTAATCTAAAAACAAGTAGTGGTTAATCTTATACCTCCCTGAGTTCGACCCGTATGTGCTACGACACCGCACACTTACGGTATTAAAATAAAACCCTAACAACAGTGTGTGGCACAGTGCCACGTGTTAGGAAAAGATGCGCCTGATGCAGCATGCTGCGCCAGGTGCATGGTTGTGCGCCAAGCGTACGGTGGTGCACCAGGCGCACCAGCCTGGCTTTTGACACGCCTTTGCCAGCCTTTTTTAAAACGCGTTTTAAAAGATTTTATTTTATCATTTAATTCCGGAATCTGATTTTACGGGATAAAATCTGATTTTAACTATAAAAAAATATCATTTGAAAATATTTATTTATCAAAATAAATCAATTAATTATCAATTAATTGGGTTTTTCAAAGAATTGGGCTCAAAGTACAATTAATTATCATGAATAATTAATTAGGCTTTAAAATAGGACTTTAACACTTTTCGAAATGGTTTTGAATGGCTTTTCAGACTTCTCTGCCCTCGGATCGGACCAATTAAGACCACAGTATGTTTCATCATCGGATTTTTAAATGGGGAGACATGATTATGTGTCTACAATAACCAACTCAGAAGAAATCTCTAAGTACTTGGAGGCGGTTACCAAAACCAAAAGAAAGTCAAAAGTTGTTCCTATATTTGTGGGATACTTATTTCCAATCACTTGACTATTCAAATGACACATGGGATAAAGGATTACTTGGAAACCAAGGTCAAATCAGTTGGAGAGAATCAAGGAGCCAAACAACGACATTTTAACTAATTTATACTCTATGTGACGCTAGTACTGACCGACGCGATGCGATCGGCCCGGCGAGAAGGAGCAATAGACCAAACGAAGTTGATGCAACCGTCCCTATAATCAAGGAAGAACTTACTACTACCCTAGAACGAGCTGAGTCAAAGCAATATACATTACTTGGAGGAGTCCACAAACAGCAAGAAGACTAAGTCATATGTACAACCACTATGTCCTACATTGTAGAAGGCACATGTCTCTGTAGTCAACCACTTATACAACCGCCTAAAGAGCTATAAAAGGAGAACAACTCAACATTATTGAACATGGATTCAAATTAGACAACCTACAAAAGATACATCATCAAAGGCCATCCTCACTCAATCACATCTCACTCCACAATCATCAAAAGTAATTATATTTGCTCAAAGATACTGTTGTATAACTTTCCCCTTAGTGAAATACTTTAGATTATCAATGATTAGCATCGTATAAACATCCAATTTACATGTATTCAACATGGCTTTAACGCCAGCATCATAGTGGATTGGTGGACTTGCAAGCCACTCGCGGTTTTTAATTACCCATTTTCATTGGGGTTTTCCGCGGCAACATTTCTTTTCTTCCCTTTCTTTATCTTTTGTCACTTGAATTTCATCCTTTGTTTCTCTTGTTTTAATTTAGTTATCGATGTCCCAACCAAAGATTGTCCCTTAGTCAATTTTTAGCATAAACAACAATCGTAAGACAATAATAAAAATGAAATTGCTAAATTATTGACAATATGAACCAAATAATATGATTTGAAACAAATCCAATAGAAAACAGAAGGAATAGGTGAACTGATAATAAAATAAACTATGGAAAAAATCTCTTTCTCCATCCCTAAACTCTTCAACCATGAAACAGCATCGGATTTTTAAGAAGCTTACCTAATGTTGGTAATTCTTTCTTTATTATAATAAGCTAAAAATAGGTTCCTCAAAGCTATAACAAACAACTTTTCATAAAAAGAAAACCCAATATTTATGGTTGTACCATGCGCGGGAATGAAAATGTGTGACTCCACCATAAGCATAAAAAAATTTACGACGCTCGTATTCAAGAAGTAATCGGAATACCAATGCTGTCGACATATATGGCAAGGTCAATTCCCGCATTTAGGGTGCAGGTTAAGGTGGCATAGTTGGCAAAGATGTTGGTGGCACTGGCATATATGGATGCAGAGGTAGGTGGCATAGTTGGCAAAGATGTTAGTGGCAAATTTGTAGGCATTGGCGATATCTTTGGTATGGTAGATTCTGGCGCTAGCAACGAAAGTCCAGGCTTAGGCGGCATACTTGGCAATAATGTAGGTGGCAAAGATGCAGAGGTAGGTGGCATACTTATCAAGGATGTTGGTGGCAAATGTGTCGGTAATGGCAAAATTTTTGGTATTGTAGATGCTAGCAACAAACGTGCAGGACTAGATGGCATACTTAGCAACGATGTTGGTGGCAAAGATGCAGAGGTAGGTGGCATGCTTGGCAAGGATGTTGGTGGCAAAAGTGTCGGCATCGGCGATATTTTTGGTATTGTAGATGCTAGCAACAACCGTGCAGGCCTAGGTGCCATACTTGGGAAGGATGTTGGTGGTAGAGTTGGAGGTCTCAAGTGCGTACTTTGCAAAAATTTTGGTAGAAAACGATGTTGCGATTCAGGTGTAGGCACAATACTAAAAAACTGGCTAAGATTGCAGGAAAACGAGGTTGTGGTTCATGCGTAGGCATAGCTCTAGGATTATAAGTACTATAAGCAGAATTTCATGAATCACATTCATAAGCACTTAAAACAGGATCTCAAGCATATACATTCAAGGATCACATAATAGTTAAGAATTAACCTTTGACGTGTGATTTCCACTAAGCTCTTCGAGATCCGAAATTGAGATTCCTCTACTAAGTCCACCAATCTAGATCAACGCTCCACCAATGCTAGTTGGAAGGAAGAGGGACTCTTCTATTTCTTGGAGCAGTATTACGTGACTTTTGAAGAGAGAGAATAGGAGAGAGAAAATATTGAGAGATCCAGTATCTTTATTTTCTCATTCCTTAACTAATTATAGGAGTAATTAGGTTAAGCAATCCCACTCCCCTTCTCCCTCTTGGCCGGCCACCCTAGGGCCCTTTATGGGCTATAGGTTTTGTTAAATTTAGAAACAATGTGAAACGGGCCTGGGTAACCCGAACAAGGAGGAAAAGAGATTTGGTCCACTTTATAAGCCCAAAGGAGGTTCCATACTAAAACCAATTTGTGATAGTAGGAGTAAACCCTCTACCTTATAAAGTGGAACAATCTCTCCTATTCTCCAATGTGGGACACTCACAAGTGGGCTTTCAATGGGTTTCAACAGGTTTTCTTTTGTTGATCCAGAAATAATGTGTGACCTTGTAGGACCCATTTAAGTGGGCTTTAGGTTTATTATTTACTAACCCAAAGGTCTATATCATTCTCTAGCAAGACGTAAAGACGACCCAATTAAATGAATTTATTATCTTCATAATATGATCCATATTATATTTAGTAATTGCATTAGAGTCAAGGACACAATTCCTTTAATCTCCCGCTTGTCCGAGAAGAGTGTGCAATCTTCAAATTCCTTAAGTCTCTCAGTGTCTAATTTGATGGTATGACCATATTTCTATGTCATCCATAATAGTCTTCAAATTAATCCTTGAAATCCAAGTTCGAATTGACAAACAAATGATCATCATATAATCCATTTGAGCACGGCCATGCCTTTTTCACTCTTCAAGGGGCCAAGACACCTACTCTATCTCACATAGGAGGACTTTTCAATATTGTGGCAACCAAAACTCCCACTCAACTTGTAGCACAACCCGAACGCTACCTTTATAGTCCCCTTTTACGGCATGATGTTTGACAGCATCAAAGTTATACCAATCATTAGGCTAAGTAATGTTACACTCATGTCTTAGGAATCCACTAATATAATTACGAAGTTATAGAAACTTCTAAGTAGGTCTGTTCGATCATGTATCAACTATACATGTCCATATGATTGACTAAACATCTCCGTGTTCCCATAGCCCATGAAACGGCGCTATCAATCAATCTTATATGCTAATCCTTTAATAAGTCATTTATGTCCAAATTAATGACTTACATTAGGAACTATAATATTCTATGAATTCTTGTTCACTTATGGTGTTTCATTTATCAAATCACATATTTGACAAAACCATTGAATACAAGATATATTTTGGACATTTCATTTAATATCAAACCAAAATTAAATACGACAAAATTTATTTCTCATAAACATAAAATAGCAAAACCATGTCTCTACATTGTAACAAGTTTCTCTAAACCTAGTACAATCTAAAGCCACTCTAATATTTGCTTCAAGCTTATAGCCCTAGCGTGACACTCATGCTTGAGTTGAGGTAGTGGTTTAATGAGCGGATCAGCCACATTCTCATCCGTGTGAACTTTGCAGATCATGACATCCTTCCTGTCAACTATCTCTTGAATGAGGTGATACTTCCTCCTTACATGTTTGGATTTGTTATGTGATCTCGGTTCTTTTGCTTGCACAATAGCACCATTGTTATCAGAGAACAACTCAATCCCTTCCAGAACACTAGGTATGATATCCAGCTCTGTCAAGAACTTCATTATCCAAACTGCTTCTTTAGCTGCTTCAACCGCTGCTAAATACTCTGATTCTGCCTTAGAGTCTGCTACAGTGCTTTGCTTTGAGCTCTTCCAGCTCACTGCTCCTCCATTTAAACAAAAGACGTACCCTGACTAAGAGCGGTAATCATCTATGTCGGTTTGGAAGCTCGCATCAGTATAACCTTTAACAACCAATTCACTTTCACCTCCATAGACTAAGAACATGCCTTAGTTCTTCTCAAGTACTTAAGGATGCTCTTAGCTGCAATCCAGTGTGCTTCCCCTGGATTTTCTTGGAACCTGCTACACATGCTTAAGGCATATGCAACATCTGGTCGAGTACTTATCATGGCATACATGATAGATCCTATAGCCGAAGCATAAGGTATGCTACTCATTTGCTTTAACTCATCAGGCTCCGTCGGGCACTGACTCTTGCTAAGCGATATGCCATGTGACATGGGAATGAATCCTCTCTTCGAGTTTTCCATGTTGAGCCTTGCAAGAACTTTATCAATATAAGTTTCTTGACTTAGTCCAATCATCCTTCGAGACCTATCTTTATGGATTTTAATTCCCAGTATGTACTCAACTTCTCTAAGGTCTTTCATGGAGAAACAACTTTTCAACCATTCCTTGACTGACTCAAGCAATGGTATGTCATTTCCCATGAGTAGTATGTCATCTACATACAATACCAAGAAGACTAAGTTTCTCCCACTAAACTTCTATTATTGTAAGAAATGGAACAGCATTTTTCTTAATTTCAAAACAAAACCCTTCAGAATCCAAAACAGAAACATAAATTATGTTCTTAGTTATCGAAGGAGCAAAATAACAATTATTTTGTTCTAAAACAAAGCCAGATGGCAAATGCAGCAACCCGTGCTCCATTTCAACGCGAAGCTCGACCTCGCCCTTTCCCAGCCTCCTACTTCTTTATAGTCCCTGCACATCATTAACTATGTGAGAACCACAACCGGTTTCCAATACCCATAAAGAAGTAGAAGTCAAATTGATTTCTATAACAAATTTACCTGAAGTGGAAGCACCAGACTTCTTTTCCTCCAAGTATAGAGGGCAGTTTCTCTTCCAGTGTTCTTTCTTGTGACGATGGAAGCACTTGCTTTCCGTGGCTACCTTTGGCTTGGCGGTTGGCTTAGGTTTTTTAGCAACAACGACAACTTGCTTGCCTTTGTCCTTCTTTCCTGTCCATTTCTTCTTAAAACCATTTCCCTTCTGAACCATCAAAATGTCTTTCTTTGGTTCTTTAGGGATATTCCTCTCAGCATTGACCAACAACCTGTGCAGCTCTTGCAAAGTCTTTTCAGACTCATTCATGTTGAAGGTCATCCTGAACTGATTGAAGTTGTCAGGCAATGAGTAAAGAATAATGTCAGTAGCCAAATCAACCCTGTAAGGGAATCCAAGTCGTTCCATGTTTTCGAAAAGACCCATCATAGCGAAAACATGGGGGCCAACAGCTTGACCCGGCTTCATGTGACATTCTAGTATCTCCCTATTGGTCTCATACCGCTCAACTCGGACCTGTGTTTGAAACATAGCCCGCAGCTCTTGCATGATGGTATAAGCATCCTTGGTTTCGAACCTCTTTTGGAGGTCCGGCTCCATGGCTGCTATCATCAAGCAAGTGATCGGTACAGACCTATCATTGGCCTGCTTAGCACGACATTTGTCAGCTTCAGTAGACTCATCAGTAATCACAGGAAGTGGGGTTTCTACGACATCCTCTCGACCCTCATACCTCAATACGAGTCTTAGGGTTCTTTCCCAATTGATGAAGTTTTCACCATTCAGCCTGTCCTTTTCAAGGAAAGGACGAATGTTGAAAACAAAGTTGTTGTTGTTGTTGTTAGACATAGTATCTACAGACAGAATAAACAAAAGCAAAGTTCAAAATTATGTTTATAAAACAACCTAAAATATGCAAAGGTTTCTAGGTTGATCACCAATTCAATTTTAATGTCCCATTTGAATAAGTGAAAACAAGATCCTATCAACATGCAACACTAAGCAGACGGAGGCCTTATCTTAACGTTACATTCTCAAGGTAAGAAAACTCCTTTACTAATTATAACACTTTATATTTCTTGTTTAGATTGGTAAACATCGCATGCTTAACTATCTCTTGCTTCAAAACCCAAAATGCTTTCGATGATTTTGTTAAGGATAACCAAACTAAGTAGTAAAATTCGTAATTTTACCTTATCTCCCAAAATTAATGATAATACCCTGCGGAGGCATGACCTATTACTATTAATTAAGGGTCCATAAGTACTTTATGTTTGTAAAAGCTAACCTTAATATTTGCGGGACCTAAGTTTATTATATTGTTATGAATTAGTGAACTCTAGCGCATTGATAACCAACCTACAATAAACTTATAAGCATTTTAAATTATAATAAAATGCAAAAATAAATATGATCTAGTATGGCCCCTAATCCTAAGAACTAAGCACCTTGATTGGGCTCCTCCTTGGACTCTTCATGGATCTCCATCCACCTTAGCCATGGGCCTTCTCTTGATGGGCTCGTCTTTGGATTACATAAGTAACAAAATAATTTAAATAATATCTAAATTAAATAAATTACAAAAATACTTAACGATACGCAGATCGTATTTAAATTAAAAGAATACATCACGATACGCATGTCATATTTTCTAACTTAAATTTGGGCCATACTAGTCATTCATAGCAATTATATCAAATATAAAATGTCACATCATAACATCACATATTATTCATGCCATTAATCAAAATATCAAATATTCTTAATTATAGCAAGTAGATAAAATATTTAATTAATTCCTAACCATCTAAAGATTCTATCCTAGAAAATCTAGCCTACTAATTTTAATTAGATTAAAGAATAAAATTATAGAATTATTTAACTAAAAATCTGCTCAAAATCCTGAAAATCTGTTTTAGTGATATTTCCAAAAAAAAAAAAAATTTTAAAAATCGCTGCTTGGCAGCAGTAAAACGTGACTAGCAAGCCATGCTGCTGCCGCAGCCCTGGCTGCCCACCCTTGACCACCTGGAGCAGCCACCGTGGCCCCACCAGCAGGTGGTTGTGCCACCCAGCCGTGGCTGCTCCTCCCCCTTCCTTTTTCTTTTTTTGTGGGAAATAAATTAAATTACAACTTCTTGTAAATTAATTTAGTTATCAAATTTAATTAAATATAAACTCTTTTATGCCTAATTCTGAAAATTAATTTAAATCTCCATTTTAATTAATTTTAGGGCTATTCATATCAATTAACCTTAAATTCACATAAAACTCCTTTTACATGAATTAATTTGTCATACATAAACAATTTAAATATGAAAAATCAGATTAATTATATGATTTGAATTTTCAAAATTAACATAAAACCTCCATTTTAATTAATTTAAGCATTATTCACATAAATTAATCACTATTTCACATAAAACTCTTTTTACATGAAGTATTTTTCATACATAAACAATTTAAATATGAAAGCAAAAATCAAATTAGTAACATGAATATTATTCTCGAAATTTTCAAAAAATTTGAGATCTAAAACTAAAATTTGAATTTCAAAAAATAGGGTTTTAGATTTTAAAAAATTCGGCCACTCCAAAATTATTTTCGAATTGCAAAAAAAAATTAAACCGAATTTATTAAAACTTTCGGCCACCATTATCAAAATTTAAGCAAATTAAATCTCCATTTAATTAATCCAATTAAATAAAACATCCATAATTCAATTCCTCCCCTTAATCAAAATATGAAATTAGTCATACACATCAAAATAAATCTAATTATTATGACCAAAAACATATATGCAAGAGGCTGGCTCTATTACCACTGTAGGATTATAAGTACTATAAGCGGAATTTCATGAATCACATTCATAAGCACTTAAAACAAGATCTCAAGCATATACTTTCAAGGATCACATAATAGTTAAGAATTAACCTTTGACGCTTGATTTCCACTAAACTCTTCGAGATCCGGAGATAGAACAGCAATTGAGATTCCTCTACTAAGTCCACCAATCCATATCAACGCTCCACCAATGCTAGTTGGAAGGAAAAGAGACTCTTCTATTTCTTGGAGTAGTATTACTTTTGAAGAGAGAAAATATTGAGAGATAGGAGTAATTAGGTTAATCAATCCCACTCCCCTTCTCCCTCTTGGCCGGCCACCCTAGGGCCCTTTATGGGCTCTAGGTTTTCTTTTGTTGATCCAGAAATAATGTGTGACCTTGTAGGATCCATTTAAGTGGGTTTTGGGTTTATTATTTACTAACCCAAAGGTCTATAGCATTCTCTAGCAAGATGTAAAGACGACCCAATTAAATGAATTTATTATCTCCATAATATGATCTATATTATATTTAGTAATTGCATTAGAGTCAAGGACACAATTCCTTCAATAACACCAAAAAATTAGGCTAAGCCTGCTGGAAGTGGTGCTAATAGCATACATAATGCTAGGAGGACTGCGAGAAAAAAATGTTTTGTTCTAATTACACACACTGAAATTATTGCAGGGCTTAGAATGAGAACTGAGTTTTACACTGCATG
The DNA here is from genome assembly GCA_947646795.1 of Beta lomatogona. Lineage (NCBI taxonomy): Eukaryota > Viridiplantae > Streptophyta > Magnoliopsida > Caryophyllales > Amaranthaceae > Beta > Beta lomatogona. Next base: position 102,983 of record CANSNZ010000911.1, on the reverse strand, counting down.
CCAATTTATAAGATCATGTTTACAGAGGTTTGTTAATAAACAGTGTCACTAATCAACCACGTCTCTATAACATTGTGTTTCTCCACTAATTTCCTTCATTAATACAATTAACACTCTGCTGCCTCTTAGATCCCATATCTTCGAACTTTAACAATTATTATTAAATGCACATAACTACGAAAGATCAATATCAATCAGCTGGATGCATTTCTAGAATATCTTTCTCATTTTTTAATGTTTCGCATTTTGATTTGACTAATGATCCAGCATTCCAGCAGTTGGGTAATCCCTCTTGAGAGGTGCAAATAAGCTGATAGTCAAGGGCTGATTCAAACATTTTAGAGCCTTAGAGGTCCGTAAATTAGCAAGAAAGTCCCCCTTATATAACTTACTCCTTCCTCTTGTAATATATGCTCCATGCCTCCATTTGATTTTTTATTGCTTTTGTGACGCATCTTCGACCCTCTATATTTTTCATCACGCATAATTAGTAAAAATAATAAAAAAAATATTTATTGTGTAAAAGATATACATTAAAATAACTTAATAACAAAATCTCACCTGACTAATTTTTTCCTTCTGTATTAGGTTGAATACGAGGTATACTTTCTACACTTTGACCCCCGATATGACAATAATGCATCCTTTTACGGATAGAGTGAGTAGTATTAAAGTTTAATTATGTAAAGTTAATGGTAGATATAATTCGATGTTGTAGATTGAAATTACTCCTTTTTTATTAGGTGAACATGACGACCAATATAATAATATGAATCATTTATGTGAAGGTACCCTCCAACCATGAGATTATTCAAAATGGGTCTAAATTAAGATTATTTATGTTAAATTTTCCTTTTGTTTTTCTCCCTTTTTACTGCATTTTTGGAAGTGAAACAAATCGTAGGCTATCCACATATTAAGTTTACAGTTTTTTCTGAAATATCCCCGACAAATTCTTTTGTTCACTCAATTCCCCGAATGTTTTGAAAGTTCACCATATACCCCCGAGTTTTACAAAAAATGTACAAAATGGCCTTTTTACTAATGAAATTAGAATTATCTCAGTCGTTAGCCCCTAGTTGAATTCCAAAACCCTAATTCGACCTAATTACTCGAAAAACCATAATTAAATAAGTAACCTTGATTAACCTTTCCCCCATAATCTTTTTCCAGCAAGCCTCCTCCACCAGCAAGAACCACTCCCACCAGCCATCTTATTCCAACCAAACCACCTCACCAGCCACCATCATGGATGACGGCAACACGCCAAAAGTAGAAGAAAAGAACTGGCAGCAACAACGTAGAGGGAAGAAAGAAAAGGCCAGCAACATCGAACACCAAAAGGTGCAGCGACGACACCAACAGGGAGCTACGACGAGAAAGGGAGCGATGCAGGGTTTGAGAGAAAGGGAAAGTGACAGGGAGAAAGAGGGGTTTGGGAGAGGGGTGGTTTCCCATGGGTTGGGGTACGGTGGGGAAGGGAAGAGAAAGTGGCTAGCTTGTGGTGGTTTTAGGGTGGAGGAGAAAAGGAAATGGGAGAGAAGAGATGGCAAGGGGGAGATAGAAAACATTAATTTTTTTTAAAAAATAATTATAGTTAATTAGGTTATTTGGTTAGGGGTTAATTGTGGGTTTAAGGGATAATTAACAAAATTATCATTAATGACAAACGGAGTTGACTTCCGTTAGTCATTAAGGACATTTTGTACTAACGAAGTTGACTTCGGTTAGTCATTAAGGACATTTTGTACATTTTCTCAAAACTCAGGGTAATTTATAGTTAATTTTTAAAACAATGACGGTACTTGGTGAATAAATTAGGGGTATTTGGTAAAAAAGACCGTTGTATTTATATAATCATTTCTTTTTAAAAGTTGGCCTTTTCACATCCAACAAAAGAGTCACCTTTAATTTAATAACATCAACTTTCAAGTTCCAAGGTACAAAGCAAACTTCTTACGTTATTACGGCTTGGCTAACGAGATTTAGGGTATGTTTATTAGTTCACCTTATTTTCAATCCTTAACTGGAAAAAATAAGTTCCAATAAGGTCTAATAAGTTGAGATAAGTTAAGTTCATCAAAAAAAAAAAGGTTTGACATTTTGAAGAAGTTCTAATAATTTACGGTAAGTTAATATAATGTATAATATATAAGAACTAATAAGGTCTTATGAGTTCAGATTAGTCCAGTTAAGTTAGATAAGCAAAAATAAGTTGAATAGAATAGGGCCTTAATAGTGTACTTGCAACTTTAATTACTGCACTAGAAATTACTTCTTTTTAGTAAAACCGCTCTTGACTATGAAATCCCCCTTTGAGCTTGGACCCTAGGCCATTGCCCTTGCAAAAATATCAAATATGGGTCGGGTTTGAATGATATGTTCATTAACTACGTACTCGTGAATATGGTCGATCAAGCTTGTATATTAGGTCAACAAATAAGCTTCAACAAAAATCCAAAACTCGTTAACCAAATGAGCCAAGCTCGAACCACTTCATGTTCGCTTTGGTTATGTTTGTGATGAAATACGCAATTAAGTTCCATCATCAGCATTTACATGACCGAACATAAACTGTTCAAAATCGAAAATTTATGAAAACTTATAATATTTCTTAAGTACATTTGTATATCTTTCGCAAGTAATTAAAACTTGAAAAATACTACGTATTATGTTAAATTTATTTATGATTACAAACTTTGACATTAACTTTTGTTGGAAATGATTGACAAAGCATCCGTCTAATTGAAAAAAAAGTTGATATGATCGTTATATAAATCCTCATTTCATAAGGTAACTCAGGCTCGTTCATTAAATTAAACTCGATAAGCGAAGCAAGGTTCTAACAAGTCAAATGCTTTACAAGCCAAGCTCGAACATGCTTTTTTCTAAAAGCTCATTCGAGTTGGAGCTCGCTCGAACAGTAATAATTATTTTCAAGCTTTGCTCGAACAGGTTAGTCTTATCCCTCTTTAACAGTAATAATTTATAACGATAAATCTGTTTTAAAATAGAAGAAAGTAGAATGCATAATGTGACGTGAAGTTGAGCCGTAATATGAATGGTTTGTTTCTAAGAATTCGTAAATCAATTTTTTCATCATATATATAACCCAAAGTTTTCACGTACGTAATTCACCGTATACCCTCCATATTTTTAAAATTCACCAAATACACATCGGTTTAACGCAAAAACATAGCATGTCCTTTTCACTAACGGAAGACTAACGCCCTTAGTCACTATCCCCTAATGAACCATTAAATTTAATTAAACCTAATTAACCTAACTAATTAACACTAAATAAACCCTTCCTCCATAACCACCCCACCATTAATCTTATCTCCATCCACCAAATTCAATACCACCACTACCTCCATCACCTTCCACTTTAGCCACCTCACCAGCCACCAGAAAATCTCCCTTCCGCTTTCTCAATCTTCTACTTTGCACCGCCACCTAGACCCTTCAAAATCACCATGCGGCTTCCACTCCCCGACCACCGGCGTCCCCTTGAAGCCACCTTTCCGACTAACCAGCTGCCCCTCAGTCCTCTCGGCTCGCGCGCGCGCGCTCTCTATCCCTCTCGGCTCTCTTTGTCTCGTTTTTTCCTCTATGTCCTTCTCAAAGATACGTTAATTGTATTGACCAAAAATTTAAATTTATGGGTCAATGAGATTTGAATGAAATACCCGGACACGTTAATGAGGTATGAACAAAAAAACTCACAAATTCTAAATCTGCAATAAACAAAATACCCTGAAACGTTAATGAGATTTGAAAGGCGATTAATTATTTTCCTTTTCTTCTTCTTTAGCAATAAATTAGCCTTAATGATTTGCAGGTTCAACAGAATTTTTCTTAATCCAATTAGGGATTACAGCAACAGCAGGACAGAAGAGAGAGATCAATAGAAATGGGTGCAAGAGTGTGCGAGGGTCGACGAGTTTACCGGAGTGGGGAGGATGGTGGGGTGGTTTTAGTGGATGGAGATGAGGTTAATGTGGGGTGGTTACGGAGGAAGGTCTTAATTAGGGTTAATGAAGATTTAGTGGTTAATTAGGGCCGATGACTAACAACGGTAGCGTTCTAATAGTCAAAAGGCCATGTTATGTTATTTTTGTACAAGTAGGGGTATTTGGTGAATTTTGACAATAATATGAAGGATATATCGTGAATTTCGTCAAAACTCGGGGGTATTTGGTGAAAAAACCAATTAGTAAGCGTTCCTCTTTTTTCAAAATATAAGGCATGAATGATATTTGAAGTCGACATTTTTCAAGTAATTACTCTAAGTTTATGTTAATATAAAATAATGATAAGAAAAAAAAAATTTATAGTATTTTTCAAGACGAATTTGATGGTATAATTTTTATTTGTCATATTATGAGAGATATTTATGGTCAACAAATTTTTCGTAGAACATGGTTGTCTTATAAAATAGAAGGCATTTTCCCAAATGGGTATATGATATAGAATGCTCACCCACAAAACCACCACACCAACGAGTACCTCATCATCCCCTCTCTCACCATCTGTTGCTCATCGCAACCAGGAAAAACCAGCCACCACGAACAACGACGCCCTTCAAGACAATTGGCGACGTTGTTCGCCATCACCCACGAAGACAACGCCACCACCGACGAAAATCGCCTTCGTTTTCTCTCTCACCGACGTCCTTAACCACCGCTCGCCGTCTTCTCGTTCGGTTGGGCTTCGTTCACGATTTGTTTTACTTTGGCCTCTCACACGCCATGTCGCTCGATTCCGGAGAGATCTAAGGTTCGGTGAAGTTAAATCTTTGTTTTGATTAACTTTGTTAAATTTGTTATTTAGTTAGATTTGTTTATTTTAACTTTATTTTTGTGTAATTTCGTCCACTAGATTTTTTTTTTGTAATTTCCTGTAGTTCTACATTTATTTCTTTTTGTGTGATTTTTATGTAATTTCACCAAATCTGTAATTTTTTTGTGTTATTAACGTTATTCAGATTTTGTTTCATCTTTTAGTTTATTTTTATGTAATTTCACCAGATCTATAATTTTTTTTGTGTTATTTAATGTTATTTTGTTGATAATATTTTGGTGATAAATTTATTTTGTGTTATTTAATGTTATTTTGGTGATAATATTTCTGGGAGTTAAAACCTTGTTATATCTGCGCTGCTATGTCATACTTGGGGGAAGCAGTAAGACCCGACCTTTTTTTTTTTTTACATTATACAATCAACTAATCCGGTCATGGTGTTAAAACCGGATCAGTTTTTAAAACTACTGGTCCGGTTTTAACCCCATGAACCAGATCAGTTGGCTTTTGTCAACCGCTGCTACTCCAACTGATCCGGCCCAATTCCGGATCAGTTAAGCCCAAATTGACCAGATCAGTTGGGCTTTTTTCCACTAATGAATTGTTGAATTTTATATATTAAGCATTGTGATAAATTAATTATTCAATTCTGGTTATTTATAATAATCAAATGCTATTATATAGGATACTAATTATGTTTAATACGTAAATTTCTTATGCAAGTATATATATATATATATATATATATATATATATATATATATATATATATATATATATATATATATATATATTTATTTATTTATTTATGTATGTATTTGTTCAAAACTTATAAGTGATAATTATATTATTGGTGTTCACATTTGGGATTTTAATGTGTTATGCTAGTTTGTTCTTTTACTAATCATAATATAAGTGTTAATGTGTTATGTTAGTTTATGCATAACATGATTGTTGAGAATGAGCGAGAATCAGATATTCAATATGTTGACTCCACATAATTCATTGAAGATCGGCCTCGAAATAGGGGCAGTGCAAGTGTGGCAACTAGTGTTGAGGCCCCATTTGAATATGCCAACGAATGTCCTTTTAGCATGGATCAATACTTGGCTACAAAGGGCTGCAATACGCGATAAGCCAACCCACATCTCTCTTAAATCAGATTTAATTGAGCATATTTGGCAACGATATGTTCGTAATAATGAACAATAGTCATAATATCTAGATAATTTAAGATTAGTAGTTTGTAGCAATTATTGTGTTTTTCGTTTTATTGAATAAATTTAAATAGTTTGTAGTAGCAATTATTTAAGATTTTATGTCGAAGTTGTTGTTTCATTATCATGTTGTTAAATACGTAAAATTTAATGATGATTGTGCTAGTGAATAATCCCAACTAAAACTTAATTTTTTTAATCCAAATTAATTACTAAATAAATTTAATTAGGATCATAAAGACACAAAATAATTATATTTATAATCTTGTACTTCCTCTATTTCTTTTTACCTGCAACCGTTTGACTTTCACGCTTGCCAATGCATAACTTCAATCATTAATATCTTTAATTACCGATAAGTAAAAATTATAAAAAGTAGATATTTGGAAAATACGCATTGAGACGAATCTAACAAGATCGCACATGAATATGTTTTTCCTTAACTATAAATCACCAAAGATAAACTAAGTGGAGCTTGTGAATAGTGTAAAAGTCATACCGTTGCAAGTAAAAAGAAACGGAGGAATTATAATATTATAAATATCAAAAGGTACAAATAATGTATTGATGTAGGAGAGAGAAAATAGGGTGGGGTATAGTAAAAAGAAGGAGAGAGATGGATGATGTTATGTTTTTTTTTGGGTCATGATTGGGGTGCATTTGTCAAAATGAGTCATAAAGCATGATCCAATTTTTGTTAAATGAGAGAGAAAGTTGATGAGAGAGAGGGATGGCATGTTTTTTTAGGGCATGCACGGCCATGTTCTAACAATTGTTCGTCCACCTTGTTAACAGAAATACAAAGGAAATTTGAGGTGATATCAATTGCCACAAGAGTGTAATCTAATAGGATTAGAGTTTTTTCTGGTTTGGGGCATGAGAGGCATGATCAACTTTTTCGGAAAAATGGGTCAAAATGACAAAATGTAGGTTTTGCTGTGTTGTCTTTTGTGGTTGTCATTATTCAATTTAGAGTTTTTTTTCCAGAAACTACCTTATATATATTTCATTTTATTGGAAAATTTACCTTATAAAAAAAGTTATTGAAACTACCTTTTATAAAAAAATTATTGTAAAATCCTATCTTTTGCCGGAGTTGGATGGTCGACCAAAAACCCAGCGTTGACCCATCATGTGACTTGCACATGGCATTTAAAACTAACCTAATTTCACTATTTCTCTCTAGGTTTATTGGTCAGAAACTACCTTATAAATTTCATTTCTTGCGAAAAGATACCTTATAAAATATTGTTAAAAACTACCTTTTCCCCAAAAAAAACCCAAAAAAATCTCGATCTTCCTCCATCTACTACTACTCCTTTATTTTTATATTTGTTTCCTCGACCTATTTTCCATTAAAAATATCACTTTGAGCTTTTTGAAGTTGTGGGTTCCTCTGATTTAATTTGATGAAAAAAAAAAATTCGAGCTTTCGCCGGAATGCAAAACCAATCATTACTACGTCTCTAATTAAATTGCAACTCAGCTTTTAACATAATTTTTTATTTATCCTAGTAAAACTCCAGAATTTCTCTCTCAACATAAAAAAAACAAAGTCAAACCCTAATTGAGAATCATTTAAAACCCCAAAAGTTTTCTCTTACCCAAAATTATATTTTCGATTACCCTTTGGCCTACCAAACCCAAAAACGAATCAGCTCAAAAGCCGAGACGACCCCAACACCAGATTATCTAAGCCCGATTGATTAAACCAAACGATCAAAGAAAATAAACCCTAAAATTACGATAAAGATCGAAGTCAAAACAATTGAATATCGATGGTTTTGTGTTGCAGATTTATCGATTATAAAAAGCTCCCAATTTTACCGACAACCAATTCCATTGAACAAAAAGGACACAGGAGAGAGAAACACAAAAATCCCTTTTCTAAATTTTTGTAGTTCACCCTTTATCCATTGACCTATTCTTAGTTTCTATTTGATAGGGATTTTTATCTTACCTACCTTAAATAAAATTTAACAGTATTACATTTTAACACAAAAAGGTCGGTGCCGCTAAGCATTTCTTCCATCAATAGGTTACAAAAGAAATAGAAAGAGGAGCTTTGCCTTCTTCCTACATGGGAGGAACTAATTTTATTCCTTACTCAAAGAACAATCAGCATTCACTTGTTTCTTACAACATTTGTCAATATACTAACATTACGTTACTCCTAGGAATTTCTCGAAGAAAGGAAAGAGAAACAAAAAAAAAAAGCTTTAATTATTCATAATTGGCTCATATAACTTACCACGCATCACTAGCGAGGAAGTAATTGAAATGATAAATCGGCGCCCAAAAGTTTTTTTTTTCGATCAACTTCTTCTTCTCCCCATTATAGGTGATATGATTTGCATTTGGTCCAAGTTCCCACCTCCCCTTCCCTAAAATAACTCTTTTTGATCATAGATGTTAGTTTGGGTGGCCCAAACTCGTTTTATCACCCCAATTTCATTAGGCCCAACTAAAACAAACCTCAAAATTCTCACATTCTATCTGTCAACTTGATATTATGACTAAGTCATTTCCTGGAACTTGATGTTTGTAACTTTAATACATCAATCTGAAAGGATAAACTTTCTTCACATAAGCATCACCATTGATTTGGTATACAAGTTGGTGTGGATGGTGTGTTGATGAGTGAGATTTATCTCACTCATATAAGGTAGTTTTAAGGTCATTTTACTTAGTTTATTTCTACTTTTTAGTTTATTTTTCCCTTAATTTCATCTCTCATTTTATTAAACTCTCTCTTCGCACATATATACATGTAATTGCATCCCCTCTCCCCTACTATTCCATTTGATCTTTGATATATAGGAATTCAAGTTCCTACAAGCTTAGAGGGCAGCAGGAAAGAGAGCAAAAGGCAACAAAGCTTGTTCGGGAAGCTCAAAGCTCACTTGAGCCCAGAGCATGTCCGAGTTCAAGCCAGCCCACCCGGTCTAGGAAGCCCGCCCGACCAGGCGATTGAGGCCCCAAACATTCTGCCTTCTTCGCAAACAAAGGAGGCCCGTCCGAGAATCTGAGCGAGCCAAGCCCCTCTGTGTAATATCCGGAGTTTCGACTTTATTTTATTAATAACTAAATTTGATTATTAAACTAAAAGCGGCTTCACTTTAGTAATTAATAATGACTAAGCTAAATCTCAAATGTACTTTTCTTGAATAATAATATTGACAAATGATTGTTAATAAGTTTATAATGCTTTTAATAACCTTGTAAATACTTTAGGAATTAGACTTGGGATTATTAATACTATCTCAATAGTCCATTGTCAAAGTCTTGAACCCAAATAAGAGAACACATGTGATGAATTAGCAAAGCTCAATAGAGGGAAAAGAAAATAAGATAAAGAAAAGGAAAATGGAATGAAAATGATAATAATTAAAAATGGGCAAACCCTCTTCTCTCTCTCCCCTTTCTTCTGAACGTACCAACTCACCCATGGCAAACCATGGTTTTTCTTCATTTTCCCTTTTATTACAAATCCAGCAAAAACATTTCTACCAAACTCTTGCTTTCACATTTGAACCATACCCATCGAATTTTGCTAAAACCCCCTAATTTTAGCCATCTGATTTTCAAATTCCATGGATGGTCCATGGTTTTGAAATTTTTTATTGAAGAAAATTGCTACTGAGATAGCCATAACTCTATACAAAAGGGAAGAAATGGACTGATTTTCGCATCACAAAATCAACAACAAAAAATCAGTAATGAATTAGAAATCCCCAAAAATTTCTTACTCTGTTTTGTTACTCGACCACCACTGCTCTCCAGTCGCCGCACAGCAGTCCCCAACTTCGTTCCCCCTCCTTCGCGTGTGTGTGCGTTTACGTTGGGTAAGTTTTGATGTTGCAGTTATGGATCGTAACTTATGAATTATGATTCCCAAAATCCTAACCTTCCATGACTTATACTCCTTCAATTTCATTTTAATTTACTAACTTCACTTTAAGGGAAAACCAAGGAGAAAGTGCAAAAGTAAGAGAGAGAACCTGAAAAGGTGGAGAGAGAAATTGAAAAGTGAAAAAGAGAAACATAAAGGTGGGTTAAAATATCAAAATGTGGATGACATGGGTGGAAAAAGGTGATAAAGTAGATATGACATGTTACCAAAAATAGAAAAACATACAGTGATTTCATTAAAAAGAAACAGACCAAAAACGAAAGTATGTATATTAAAAAGAAACGGAGGGAGTAGTAACTTAAAATGATTATAAAGTTACTTATAATAATATAGGTTTTAAATTTGGGTGCTCATGATATAATTCTAAGAAACAAAAAGATTAATATATGTTTATAATTGGTTAAATAAGATCACTCATAAAATATAGATTACCAAGTTTAATAAATACTCAGGCTATGTTTAGTTCACCTTATTTTTACAAATCTGAACTTATTTAATCTGATCTGATTTTATCTGAACTTATTTTTTTGATCTGATCTGATCTGAATTTATTTTTTCTGATCTTTTATAAAAATGGATGACATGGGTGGAAAAAGATGATCTGAACTTATCTTTTATAAAACATATTATTACTAATATTATTATTACTTTGTATTTTATTACTAGTATTACTATTACTATCATTTTATTACTATCACTACTTATAATAATAATAATAATAATAATAATAATAATAATAATAATAATAATAATAATAATGAGAATAATAATAATTATTATTATTATAATGTTGGTAATAACAATAGTCCTAATAATAATAATAATAATAATAATGATAATAATAATAATAATAATAATAATAATAATACTAATAATAATAATAATAATAATAATAATAATAATAATGATAATTAGTTTTTTTTTAAAAGAACATATAGTAAACAAACATACAATTAAAAATAAAAGATCACAAATTATAGGTAATAATAACATAATGTTCATGGTAAAAAGAACATATTGTTCATGTCTAAGATCCGTTTATAACAAGAACTTACTAGATAGTAATGAAAAGAACATATAATGATAATAAAAAAGAACATTTATTGAAAGAGCATACAAAATCTATTTAAACAACAAATAGCTAAAAATAAAATATAGATGCTACTTTTATATTGATGACATGTTCCGATTTAACTAACAACATGTTCTTTGTTATATTGGCAGACGTGTTGCGTACCTAACAAAAATAACCTAACTATTCCTCCTAACTAATGTAGTCGGGCAAGTAAGGGTCGAATCCCAAGAGACTAATTGATTCAAAGTAGTTAAATTGACTCTAATTAACGCTAGCAAGTAATCAAAATAAGTGATGATGAACTAATCTAATTAACTAAATCAAATGAAATTATTAAGAGTGAATCAAGAACTAAAGAGATCTAGGTTTTAGTATCCCCACTAACACGAATTAATGCCACAAACAATCCCATTTCCCTTAATTAATTAATAGATAATTCATAGGATAGACACGCCCTAATGATACTAAGGATTTCTTTCGATCAATCAATAGCTTCCTTAACAATGCAATCGTGCCTATTTTCACGGAGTCATGCAAATTCAGGACTTTAAACATAGCATCCTAACATCCTAATAAATTCGATGAACTACTTTCGTTACGATTTCCTTTATCTTAAATTAGGGTTCTAGATTCTATTAAGAATCAACTTTCGTTGCAAAAATAATCACATTCAATAAATACTATTTCTAATCAGATATTGATAATAAAACCAACCCTAAAATAAATGAATCATAAATTCATCAAAGTTTGGGAATTGGGAATTAAACGTGTATCAATTCATGTTAGGGTTCAACCTACCCCTAGAATAGGGAACTACTCTCACATGATGAATGAATAAACAAAAATAAAGATTAAGAGAAAGCATGATTAATAATCAAAATTATAAAAGAGAATACTTGAATTGATGATGAAAAGATGAAGTCTTGAACAGTTCTCCATAGCTAAAACAAACGTTCCAAGAGAGAGAGAAAAATAAGAAGTCTTACTTAAATAATGAATAATGAATAATAATCTAATTAGAAAATCCCTAATATAAAATTGTATCTCCTAATACTAGTAGGAAACTGTAAGCGTGTTTTTATTTCGCCTACGCGGGATGAGCGCGTATTAAATTTGACTACCCCACTGTAAAGGTTCTATTGAAAATTGTTTTGAAAGAAGTCGCCAACAATTCTTTTTACGAAGAATCATAAACCTAATTGGATATGGGAAAACCGTAGGGACAAATTATCCAATGTAGACTTCCCCGTCCTGACTCCATAGATGGTCAAAATGAACCAAAGATTGAGTTCGGGGGTGAGGGTACAATACAGTCAGGAAACATATTGCCCATTGCTGGCCTCAACTAAATATCGATTCATTGCAGATTTTATGCCAAAGAATAATCAAATAATGTTTTATACACCCTAAAAATATTTAGTCTAAATTGGTTCAGGAAACACATAAAAAGACTAATTTTAGTGACATGTTATTAGGCAATCAATATTACAAGGTTCCTAGCAGATTGTCCATATTAATCTGATTAATGTTAGAACAATTCTTTAGGTCTTGTTTAGCAACAATAACATGTGGGTGATAAAAATCATGCAGGACAATCATATAATATGAATATAATAATCAGGCAAGTATAATAATAATGTACAAAAATAAATAAAAAGAAAGGAAAAAGGTTTAGAATATACAGTAGAGCGATTTTACATTAAAGATCTACATCAGGAAAGAAAATTGTTAGTAACTTCAATATAAAAATAATTTATTTAAGGACCCTCAGGAGTATATCGTGGCTTGGGTCTACGAGATTGACAACCTTTGGGACGAGCAATCGTGAAGCCTGAAAATCCGAATGTATGTAGATTGAATGTATTTGTGTTAGAAAGGTATGAGTTTTGTAGGGAAGTTTTGTAGTTTGTAGAGAGATTCGTAAAGTATTCGTCGAGTGTTTTGTGAGAAATCCGTTCTTCAATCTGTACAACAATCAGGCCTATTTATAGGAAAAACGGCATTGCGCCTCACACGCTGGCTGCGCCAGGCGCGGCTGACGTGGCAATCATATGACGCGACATGACCATAAAAAGCATACACGTGGTACGCGCTTTGAAAAAGATAAGAAAGAAACCTGCGCTTCACGTAGAGCTATGCGTCAGGCGCACAGTGTGTGGCTTTTGACACGCCTTTGCCAGCCTTTTTTAAAACACGTTTTAAAAGATTTTATTTTATCCTTTAATTCAGGAATCTGATTTTACGGGATAAAATCTGAAATTAACTATAAAAAAATTTATCTTTTGAAAATATTTATTTATTAAAATAAATCAATTAATTATCAATTAATTGGGCTTTTCAAAGAATTGGGCTCAAAATACAATTAATTATCATGAATAATTAATTGGGCTTTAAAATAGGACTTTAACACTTATCGAAATGGATTTGAATGGCTTTTCAGACTGCTCTGCCCTTGGGTCGGACCAATTAAGACCACGGTATGTTTCATTATCGGATCCTTAAATCGGGAGACACGATTATGTGTCTACAGAAGCCCCTACTTTGACTGAGGTTCAGGAAACCGATAGTCAAAGTATACGGTGTCGGGACGGAGAACGATTCTAAACGCTCTTCAGTTTAGAACTGATCTATAACCGCCGGTCTCTGCAATACAAAGTTAGTATGCAGGAAAATAACTACAAGCAATCTTATTACCTGCAGGGAAAGATGTTAGCAGATAGGTGCAAACAACTCACATAAGCACATAGTGATGCAATAATGCAAACTTAGACTCTCTAAGGATGCATGAGACGTTATGCAAGGATTAAGGTTATGCAAAGCTAAGGGATAACACGTCATGCAAGGTCAGGGTTATGCAAGACTAGAATGTATGAAATGCAATACAAGGTCAGGGTTTTGCAAGACTGAAATGCAAGGTCTGGATTTTGCAAGGCTAGAAGATGAGGATATGTAGAATGATAGAATGATCAGAAATGGAATGAAAAAAATTTCGAAAATCATTTTTAGTAAATAGTCGGGGTTCGTAAAAGAGGTCCGCGGATTACAACTCTTCGGGAGTTTGATTTGAATTGGAGGAACCACCACACGTAGAAAGCCCCCACTTTGGGTGAGCTTGTCATGAGTTTGTCATGTACTTGATCTGAAATTCTAATGTAAATGATCTATCTTGAACATTGAAAGTTGTCACTGGGGATTGTTTATTGGGAAGTTGGTATAGGCAAAGTCAAATATCGCCAGAAACCATGGAATTGTTGGAGAGTCCTTCAGGGACAAGAAGAGCTTGGATTGAAAAATAAAAAGTTTGAAGTTTTATGACTCAAATAAATATAGGTGGGAAAAGGCTTTGACGAGGCTATGTTCAGACTCGAGTCTATGTCGGGATTTAGAAAGAGATTATGCTCCTGAACTTTAGAAAATCAAATCATTAGACCATGACTAATTTTTATTTTATTGAAGCGGTCGGACCTCGAGATGAGGATTCCTACGTATCCTTGCGGAATCAGACCATTCGTTGTTATGGATCTGATTTCTTTTTATTATTATTATTATTATTATTATTATTATTATTATTATTATTATTATTATTATTATTATTATTTTGTGCCCTAACTTTTGCCTAGGTCGCCCTTTCGGGTTTTCAACCTAGCGGGCTTGGATATATCTTGAAAAAGGAGTTAGGGTTGATGAAAGGTTGAAAGGTTTTGAAGTTTGATGAAAGTTTAATTGGATGGGCTAAGGTGAGGATCATGGATTTGGGTTAGACGGGGTTAAGGTTTAATGGATTGAAGGATTTGAATGAGGGGTAGAACTTGTGTGCAAGCTTCTTAGCTTGACTTTTATTTATTTGCCTTTGGCTTTTTCTTTTGAATCTTTTCTTTTTCTCCTGTGCGTTTTTTTTTCGCACCTCACATTTTTGCCTGTCATTTATTTTTTTTATGTAGTAAGGCTTGCACACAAGTTTGGTTTAGGGTAGTGGAAGATTTGGAGGTTGTTTGCGGAGCTTTGATTTTGAAAGGTTATTTGGCTAATGGTCATGGAGATGATGGTTTAAGGATGATGGCTTATGGAAGGTGATGGAGGAAGAGGAATCAACTCCTTATCCAAAGGATGTCCATTTTTTATTTCTCTTTATTTTTTTATTTCAGATCTCCTTTTATTATTATTAGTCAAGTTCATTAGGTGATTTGAGTTTCATCATTGAGTTAGAAGTATAAATAAAATGGTGGAAGGCCAATAAAAACGAAAATGAAAATGCAATTCTTTTATTAATTGAAAATAAAACAAGGCTTATTAGAAATAAAAACCTAAATGACATAAACTCGACAGAAAAGGAAATAAAGGAGCTAGGGGAGGGACTCTCCGACTCAACCTAGAAAACCAACGCTAAATGACTAAGGCCCCTGCATTATTTAGGCATTTCCCAAGGGGTTGCCACTATTGATGACTTTTGCTGCAGGCGGAATTGGCAATCTACCGTCTTCAACCATATCCTGCAGATGATACTTCAAAGTCCAGCATTGTGATGTCAGATGCCCATTTCCTTGATGGTATTTGCAGTAGGAATTAGGATTCCATCTACTGGATCTCTTCTCAGGAGCGGGTTCCGAAGTGGGGCCAAGAGGCTAAAGTGCTCCCTTTGCATGAAGCCTAGTGAAGGCTTCTTCTAGAAACATGCCTAAGGGAGTGAATGTCCTTTGAGGTCCTTGATAACCACTCTTGTCTGTAGTTAGGGCGTTTATGTCGCTGATTTTAGAGGTAGAAGGGTTAGTATTACTCTTCTTGAAAGAGTTGTTGTTGTTAGTACTCTTGTTCTTGTTAGCCTGTACTTCTTCTTGAATCAGCAGGCCTACCTTATAGAGCTTCGTGAAAGACTTTATGGGTTGGATTTTGATATGATCCCCATACTTGGGCAGCAGGTTACGGATCACCAATCGGACTTGATCCTTTTGGGATGGCCTGTTAGTCATTTGTGCAGCCTTTTCTTTCCATCTATTGAGGAAGGTGACAAAATCTTCGTTAGAATTCTGCTTAGTTAATTCCAACTCACGAAGGCCAATGGAAAGCTGAGTATTGTAGATGTATTGTTTGTGGAACTCATCTCTGATGTAGTCCCAGTCATTCAGCTTGGCTTTATTTAGTGATCTGAACCACTTGGATGGATGTGCATCCAAGGTTAAAGGAAAGGCATAAGCAAACAGATCCTTGCTCATGCCCTTGAGAGCCATAGAAATGGAGAAAGCTCTCAAGTGGTCATCTGGGTCTTTGACCCCCTTGAATTTTGGGAGGTCATCCAATGTTACCTTTTTAGGGAGTTTTTCCCTCAGTTCAGGATCAATAATGTCATGGCCATGAGCCTGACCCTCGAGCGCAGGAATTGACTGGATCAATTGCTCGAGTTTTTCAAATCTCAAATCTGTGTTGGTTTTGATTGGTGATGGGGTGTCGCCTTGCTCGTCCTCTTCAGTTAACTTCTCCCCATGCAGTGCCTTAATCTCTTTGTCTTGGTCCTCAAGACGTGAGTTCATCAGTTGAAGTTGGCCCATAATGGCACTGAGCTGTTCATTAGTGTCCCCCATTTTAGATGATGCTTCAGAAGTCAGAGGATTCGTCTGAAAATGTGAGGATGCGTTTGACGAGTCTAGGAGTAGGTCGACCTTGTATCCTCTCTGTCGGGCGCTCCCAAGTTATAATCTCACGATCCGTCCAGAACAGAAATCGAATTGACCTCGTAAATTTTTAGAAATGATGCTTTCGAAATGAGAAATGGAAATGAGGGGTGGAGAAATGGAGATGAGAAATGAAGATGAAAGTGGAAATGGGGATAAAAAAATGGAAGGTGAAATGTAAACGGGAATTGATTAGAGATGGGTATGATTATGGTTATGATGGTGACATGGGCCTAACTATATGCGAGATGCAATTGATCGGACTGACTTGGGTCGGACTATGCAAACATACTGGACTACGTACACTTGACAAATAGATTAGGCTCAAAAGGATTGTCTACGCTAGCTTCGCTAGGCTTAGGAAGGAATTGGCTTCGCCAGACTTGATGATTTGGTATTGCTATAGATGTAAGATAGGAGTAGCTTCGCTAAACTCGAAGGGTGCCTTTAAGGTCTTAGGGGTGATTAGCTTTACTAAATCAATGGGTGTCGTTATGGTCTTACGGGTGACTAGCTTAGCTAAGTCAAAAGGGTGCCGTTATGGTCTTACAGGGATGACTAGCTTAGCTAGGTTAAAGGGGTGCCATTATGGTCTCACAGGGATGACTAGCTTAGCTAGGTCAAAGGGGTGTCGTTACGGTCTCACAGGGATGACTAGCTTAGCTAGGTCAAAGGGGTGCCGTTATGGTCTCACAGGGATGACTAGCTTAGCTAAGTCAAAGGGGTGCCGTTATGGTCTCACAGAGATGGTAGCTTCGCTAGAATTAATGGTTTGGACTTCGTCCTATATGGATTTGGAATTGGATTGGATTGACTTTGAAAATGAGTCGGGCCTTATATGGACCTAATTTTGGACTTAGTCCTATATGGATTTGGAATTAGACTTGAAAATGCACATGGTCTCGACATTGAACTGGAATAGAGCTGGATTAGACTTGGACTGGGATTGACATAGACTAAGGTTCACATAAAGATGCAAATGGGCCTAGATTTTGACATGAACTAGACTTATATGGGCCTAAGATGGACTCTAATGCTAGCGGGCCTAATATGAATGCATGTACTCGAATTAGATGGACCCTATATGAATGCAAAATGGACTCTAATGCATATGGGCCTAGAATGAATGCAAGTGAATTGGGTCAATTGGATTGAATTGGATTGAAGGTGTTTGGAATGAGCTTAGAATTTTCGAAATTCATTTTTGAAAGGAACCCTTTGTTTTATCTTTTGCTAGGAAAAGATGATGGATTAATTTTGATGAAATTTTTTTTTTTTTTTGAAATGTCGTGGTATGATGATGATTAGTAAATGTTTTCGAAAAAGGTAGAATAGAATAGGATGCAGGATTGATTTTGAAAAATGTAATTTTTGAAATTGATTGAATATGGTAAGGCAAGATTGACAGAGATAGCAGGGATGAGGTAGACATGCATGACACTCCTAACTGTACCATGACCAGTTTAGATGTATTTTTTTATAGGACAAACTTGACCTTGCATGAAAACACTGATTTTTATATGTTGAATTAGGTGATAAGCCTAAATGACCAAATTACGCGAATGCAGACAGACAGACGCACATAGGACTGAACATAGGATCGACAAGTACGACGGCTAAATTGACGAAAAGCGTGTGCTGCACAGACTACATTGTTGCGCGCGGCGCACAGCCGTGCGTCTGGCGCTGGAGTAGTGCGCCATGCGCAACTCAATGCGCTTGGCGCACTATTCCCCGACACGTTTTTCGGGGATTTAGACGACAAATTGGCCGATTGACGAATTTTTTCTTGTTTGTTAGACGCGATTTTAGGAATGAAGCATAATAACGACAATTTGACAAGATAATAACAGGCAAAAATTGCAATCACAGACAAATGTCATATAACATGGATGCAAAAGCTCCCACCTAAAGTGCAGTTCTATGTTTGAAACTATTGGTTAGGTTTAAGTTCAGTCTGAAAGGTTCCATGACTAAGAGACTAATCCCACGTTTCGTACCCATGCTTAAAGAGGTGGCCACGTGTAAGACGCACTCCAGTCCCAAGTCATGAACAAGAGAACAATGCCATGGTTGGGTAGGTTTGCTTATAACTAATATCCAACACTATCGCTCAAGAAGCTTTTTGGAAGGACAAAGCGCAAACCCCTCGGGGGTGACCTCACACATAGAACATGTGCTAATGAGGCAAGGTAGATTGTCCTTATGGTGGCTGAACAATAGCCATGCATATGCAAAACTGTATATTATTGAAAGGCATAAAAATAAGAATGAATCGTATTTTTCAAGTTTCACCCACTCATTTAAAAAATTAGAATTTTTTAAAATTCTCCCCAGTGAAGTCGCCAAATTGTAGGCGTGTTTTTATTTCTCCTACGCGGGATGAGCGCGTATTAGATTTGACTACCCCACTATAAAGGTTTTATTGAAAATTGTTTTGAAAGAAGTCGCCAACAATTCTTTTTAGGAAGAATCATAAACCTAATTGGATATGGGAAAACCGTAGCGACAAATTATCCAATGTAGACTTCCCCGTCCTGACTCCATAGATGGTCAAAATGAACCAAAGATTGAGTTCGTGGGTGAGGGTACAATACAGTCATGAATCATATTGCCCATTGCTGGCCTCTACTAAATATCGATTCATTGAAGATTTTATGGCAAAGAATAATCAAATCATGTTTTCATACACCCTAAAACTATTTAGTCTAAATTGGTTCAGGAAACACATAAAAAGACTAATTTTAGTGACATGTTATTAGGCAATCAATATTACAAGGTTCATAGCAGGTTGTCCATATTAGGCGCGCTTTGAAAAAGATAAGAGAGAAACCTGCGCTTCACGCAGAGCTGTGTGCCAGGCGCACGGCACAGTGCCACGTGTCAGGAAAAGCTGCGCCTGAAGCAGCATCGTGCGCCAGGCGCAAAGCCGTTTACCAGCCATTTTTAAAACGCGTTTTAAAAGATTTTATTTTATCCTTTAATTCCGTAATCTGATTTTACGGGATAAAAATCAGATTTTAACTATAAAAAAAATATATCTTTTGAAAATATTTATTTAATAAAATAAATCAATTAATTGGGCTTTTCAAAGAATTAGGCTCAAAATACGATTTAATTATCATGAATAATTAATTGGGATTTAAAACAGGACTTTAACACTTTTCGAAATGGGTTTGAATGGCTTTTCAGACTGCTCTGCCCTTGGGTCGGACCAATAAGACCACGGTATGTTTCATCATCGGATCCTTAAATGGGAAGACACGAGTATGTGTCTACAGAAACTAAGTTACAAGATAAGGATGATCCACTAAATCATTAAAGAGGCGGAATTTAGCACTCCGCGCGCGCTTAGGAAGTTTCAGGCAAACTGGGCCAACTTGCGAAGCGCATATCTCAAAGAATATAACTCGCATTGGACCATGCAACCTATTGTTGGAAAGCTCTTAAAGCCTAGTTTCCAATCCCGCTGGAATTATCCAATTATCACTGACGAGTCAAAAGTTATGGATAAAAGAGTGAACTTGACTCAATTTCCACAATTCTTTCAATGAATTCCAACTCCAATTTAGCTCCAAATTGCACTCAAATATATGTGTAACGATCCTTATCAACTAGCTAGCTTCCAATTGCTCCTAAATACTCAAGCTTATGCAACAATACTCCAATTATGTTCTCAATACCTGAAATTCACCAAAGAATACCCAAAACACAAAAAGAGTAATATTTCACAATTTAAGTAATAGTATGCAATTATGAACTACAATGCACCTAAATACTTCTAAAATGCAACCTAAATGCACCTAAAAACTATATTAAAATACGATACATCATATATCAATCAATTGTTCTTTTTTTTATTATAAATAAACCTATAAAATATATATAGTCATATGATCTTGGACAAAATTGTTAAATTTTCTTCTTTTATCGTTGTCATGTTCTATATAAATTGTTTTTAAAGATAAGTTGAAATCCTTGTGGGGGAATTTGAAGGTGACGCCAACACCATTAGGTTATCCCATACTGCTCATGTTTTATATAAACTAGTAACATATACTTTATATTATACTGCCAAAATTGTTAACAAATAAACATCATATACTATTGTCATGTTCTTTACATGTACAACATCAAAAAGAACATCGCATATTAAAATTGTTAATTAGAACAAATATAGAAAATAACACTTACAAATGCCAAAATAACATCCTTCTTCTTGAACACAAATAGCTTGAAATAATGATAGCAATAACAACGACATTAACATTAATTACCAATATTAATAACTAATACATACAACAACGATAATAATAATAATATTTTTGAACAAATGTACTAGTAAATAGTAGTACTAATAGTAATAGTAATCGTATAAAATAATAATAATAATAATAGTAATAGTAATAGTAATAATAATAATAATAATAATAATAGTAATAATAATAATATTTATATAATAATCATGATACCAATACCAATAGCAATAATAACAACAATAACAATAACAATAAGTTTTTGAAATATAAGCATGATCTGAACTTGTCTGATCTGATCTGAACTTATTTTTATTTTATCTAATCTAGTCTGATCTGATCTGATCTGAAATAAGTTAAAATAAGGTGAACTGAACATAGCCTTAGTTTGTAATAAAACATATGTTACCAAGCTTCAAATCATTTAAGTTACAACATGTTTAACATATAGGAAAAATTGATGGGAATAATCCCACCTTTTGGTGGTCTTCTTAAAACAGTCCCAACTTTGGACTAACTCTGTAAAATCCCATCTTTTGCCTTATCTTCTTAAAATGGACCTTCACCTGTTGGTTACCTACAATTGTAAGTTAATGACACACGTGGCATTGACCCTTACTCACGTGATCTTTTTACCCGTTATATTGCACTCTAATCCCCTATTTTCCTCAACTTCCCTTCTTCTCCATCTTCTCTCTTTCACTGTGAAGTGTTAACTTCCAAAAGCTGAAAAAAAATCTCTTTCACTTCGTATTAGGTTATGGCTGGTGGTTTTCAAGCAACCAATTCAGGTTCATCTTCAAACACAGCCAAGCAGCACCACAATCAATTTCAATTTCATGTACCAAACCAAACAATTACTTACACAATCAACGTGCATTCCAACATAATTGCAACAAAACTAAACCGCAAAACATTTTTGAAAAAATTGCAACTTTCAAATTATGAAAAAAAAAAAAATTAAACATGTAACACAAAGATGATTACTTTGGTGGGGAAATTTAAATATTGAAATGAAACACGGAAGCTTGGACACTGAAAAACCAGAACATATTTGGGAAGATTTCACTGAAAAACATTAATTTAGAAGTAATGCTAGGAGAACTGAAGAAAACACACCTGATTTTCCCTTTTAAAGTTTGCACGAAACTTCAAAATTCTGGAAATCGCAAGGTTCAACAGAGGGAGAGAGAAGAAGGTGAACAGATGGAAGGGGAAGTTAATTGCAAGGCCCGTGTTTTTTTATTAAACATAATTAATGAGAGTTAGATGGAAAGTAATATATGGTATAAGTTTTACAGGTTACCAACAGGTCACTGGTAAATGTAGCCCATTTTAAGAAGATAAGACAAAAGGTGGAATTTTACTGAGCTAGTCCAAAGGTGGGATTGTTTTAAGAAGAGCACCCAAAGGTGGGATTATTCCCATCAATTTTTCCTAACATATATTCCTAATTAATCTAGTTTAAAAGTCATAACTATTTATAATCTTAGTAACTAGCTTAATTAATAAGTTTAATTGATGATTCCAATATTATAATATGGTAATATGACTAAATTAGGGATAATACTTTGATTTCTGAGTAATATGTCAATGGATGTTCAAGAGTTAAGTAAAAAAATGTTCTACATATATAAACCATTATAATACTTAAACGTTAAGTATAAACTATTCACCACATAGACACTAATTAAGTCAAGTTCTAAACTAACTCATATACTCTTAAATAATTTTCTAAACTAGAAACCATACTTAAAGAGCACTAATATTACATCCTAATTAGTTACTAATTAAATTATTATAAAATGCTCCTTCTAAACCTTAAAAAGAACTCGTTCCTCATAGCTCAATAAGGACGACCTCAAAAGCATAAAAGGGAGATAATTATACTGCAATTGAGGTAATTAACAACTACTACTAGTACCTGCAATTCCCTTGAAATGTGTATTATAAAATCATAATATGCAACTGAAGTGATGATTATTGATGAACATGTGTTTCTGAGTTGTAGGATTATTATTTATACATGTTTTGATAACGTATCCTGAGATTTATATGATTCTCTAAGACGATATATGATAATGACTGATTATTGAAAATGATATTGTTTATGATATATTACTTGAAAGATTGAAAGTTACTGAGTTATCAAGAATACCGATAACCGAAAATGATATCGCTTATGTGATATTACCGAAAGATTGAAATTTAATGAGTTACTTAAGTATACTGATCACTATTCAAGTAAAAGAAACGTAACACGATAGAGTAAAGTGGAAGAACTGGTTGGCCGTACCTACTGACTAATTGAAGGTCGTGCACGTATGGGGCACTGGCCCACTATTGTTTATAGGTGTAGGGTAATGCCTGGGGACCAGGCCCTTGCACAGTGGTACATGCACATATTGGGAGACGTCCTAGCATTGACTGATGTACATCAACCAGAGTAAAAACTGATGAAATGAAATTATGGATTATTAAAGTAAAGCTGAATGAATGTTTTTTTCTTAAATGTTTGAATTATTCTTTCCCTCTGTTTGCAAATAAAATGAGCTGAAATGAATTTACGTTGTTAAAGTAGCTTGTTACTAAGCCTCGGCTCATAATGTTTTGTATTTATGTTTTAGGTATGATCAAGAAATTTCAACACCGACGATAAAGGGACTTTGCTATTACATATTATGAGTAGTTGAAGTATATATACGATAATTATACAATGCCACTATTACTTAAGATTTGTAAGGCTTGAGATGGAGCTATCGCAAGGGAAGGATTACGTTGACTGATGGTGTTCTCTATATCCTGTATTTTGTGGGCTAGAAGGATTATATTATGAATATTATTATGGCCATTTTTGGTAAGTTTTATGAATTATAAAATCTCAAGGATTATTTAGGGTTATTATTATATTGGTGGGCCCATAGCCCATAGTTTTAAGTTTAGTTTCCGCTGTCATTTATGAGTAATTGTGATTAATTAAGGTTATGTATTTTCGGGGTATTACACCCTGCCCCCACCTGGGTTAGTGCTTCGCTCGCCTAGGCATTTTTTACCAGCTCGCCCGAGCCCTTAGGAGTCTCCCGGCCTACTATCCGTTGAGTCATTTTTCACGTTTCTTTTCCTTTACGACATTTGTGATTGGGGGAGGTATTTATACCCCCTTACCCTATTTTGGAAAGGAATCCAAAATTTTAAAACCCTAAACTTAGCTACCTAGTATAGGAGAGAGAAAACTTGGCTCAAGATGTGTAATTTGGAGGTTAAAAATCAATGAAAAGTGACAAATTTCTTTGAAGTTCTTATTTCCTTAGTAATCTTCTCAATCCTTTTCTTTCTCTCTCATTATTTTTATGCATTTCAAGTTTATTATTTTCATGCTTTGGTTTCATGTTTTCATTGCTTAATCTTCATGTTTAATTGCTTAATCTAGATTAAAGTTTTCATCTTTCCTTAGTTTCTTATTTTTTGCTCCACTAGTGGAAAAAAGCCCATCCGATCAGGTCAAAATCGGACTTACTGATCCGGTTTTGGTCCGGATCGGGTGGGCTCGCAGCAGTTTACAATGATTAACTGATCCGATTCTAAACCGGATCAGTTAATCATTTACTGCTCCGGTTTTGGGTGAAAACCGGAGCAGTTAAACAACTTAACTGCTCCGGTTTTGACCCAAAACCGGAGCGGTTAACCACCCCCAAAAACCAAAAAAAGTATTTTTTTTTTGCATTTTTTCTTTATTAATCAATAATATATATCAATAATCATTTTATTAAGCATATTATGCTCAATAAGGCTAGAAATTCCAGCTTAGTGTAAGAACTAACAATAATGTGCCTTTTCTTTTAATTCATACATATATAAGGAGGCACAAAGGCCAAACCCACACGAGTTCCAATTGCACGTCTATATTACAACCACTTACATTTTTTATCAACTAAGCTAGCTACCATACACAATGTTGAAGCATGTACGAAATGGCAAAATACTAGTGTCACCATGTCGGTTGTATATGTACGAATCAAATTGTCAATGCTTCTCAATTTAGCTGAACTTGGGAGCTAGCTGAGGTACGTTTCTGCAAAAATCATGTGTAATGCTGCTCCTATAGGAAGAACATCCTCATCAACGAAAAAATGAGGAAAATGTGGGGAATGCACTGCACCAACTCCTTCATTTCTTATACCTATGCCAATTATGATGCCAGGGATCTTTTCTTGTATGTATATACAGGTCAACAACCTGACCACTAAGAACAACCACATACTTCAAACAGAAACTGACAATTGTTATTGTATTAACTTGATTAAAAATAAATTTCACCCGTATATTTTGATCACTAAGTTTCAAACACAATTTATGGGTACAGTAATCCTCTGAACCATGCTATATTAATTTTAAGTTCTGATTACTTAATAGGAAAATAAATCTCGCAAAAGGCTAGAGACTAAGGTACACATATATGCCAGCAAGATATTCCAATCATTTCCTTTTCATGATAACTACAGCCATACACTATGAGATAGCAACTGCGTTCATCTATTATTTGGCCCAAAGCTTTAAAGAAAAAAGAGCACACAAAACCACATAGAGAAAGTTTATGGACCATAAAACCAATCATATCAACAACAGTGACAATATTGAAAACAGAAATAGCAACAAGGATTGGGAACACTAAGCCAGCAAAATATCATTAACTCGAGTAAAGCAGAACATTCTTTAGATTTTTTTATTTTTGTTTTAAAGTCTTGATTTTTGGTTTTTGCGATTTTTAGATTGGTATTATATTGCTAGTTTTTCCATCTTTAGGATGTATGCTAGTATAATAGGTAGTGATTAGTTCATTAGCTAGGATTGGGGAGTAGCCCAATCATTGTTTCCATCCTTTTTCATGAGTTAAGTTTGTTGGGTTTGTTATGCTTGGGATTTGTGCATTTTCAATCATAAATGTAGCTGGTGACTTAGTTGATGTGAGCTCCATCATCCTTTGATCCATTTGCTGCCCCTTAATAGCTTGCTTTTAGGTGGTTGACCTTCATAAATGATTGATTGGTTGTTATGTTTCACTTGTTGACTTATATTGACTTGGATTTTACTTCAATTTTTATCTTGCCCTAGTTAAGTGATAACACCTCGAAATATAAATTTTGTTGTTATAATAAGACTCTAAACTCTCCAAGAAATATTTTAGAGGTGTTGTTTATTACCTTTGCATATACCCTTTACATGTTAATCCCCATAACTCTACTGGTTTTTGGATGTGAATCGTGATTGTGGTGTTTCCCCACTCCTAGTGCTTTTCCTATTTGAATTCCAATAGTTTAAATCCTCTAGTTCAATTAAAACTCGACGTTTTGTTCGACTTAGCTTACCTTGGTGAGACCTTCAATCCTTGTGGTTTGACCCTTGCTTACCACTTGACTAGCTAGTTTAGGTGGACAATTAGGACTTTTATTTGATCTTAGGGGAATTAGCACTGACCTAGTTTTTCCCTTGTTCATGTGTAAGCAAAGGGCTTTGCTTAATAGGGTTCTTGAAACGATTTACAACACAATAGAGTAAGGACTTCATCCATGTGGTGCTAGTTTTAGGGAATATCTCGAACATGAGATGACTACCCTAGGGCATAAACAATTTATTATTATTTTTTAAGGTGGGGTATTTATCCCTTGCACAAGTGGGGGATTGGGGTCTGGGGATCTTCATCCCACTTTGCAAGGGGCACGAATCGAAACCTTGTCATAAGAGTAGAAGGAGGGTCTCCAACCAACTAGACCGATCTTGATTCTTCTGTTCTACGGCAAAAAGTGCCTTTGAAACCTCAAAGTGTACTCTTAAACAAATCAGTATCAGTATAATACCAAAAGCCTTTGTAATGTGGTAATTCAAGCTCACCTGCGTAGGATGCCTTTGGAAGACATTGCTTAAGCTGTTCAACTTTCTCATCATGGACCGGTATTTCCTGATCCTTCTGTAATTCTTTTAAATTCATTTTGTTGGTTTTAGTTCTATTAATTTCATTTTGTCGGTTGTAGTTCTTTTTTTAAAAGTTTGTTTTAAGACTTTATTTTAAGTGCAGAGAGAGATTGAAATGAGAGGTTTGATGGCTAAGGAAGAGCAAGAGGTTTGTAGTCCATTTGAATTATAAGATCAGAGTTACTTTAAGTATATAAAAATAAATATAACTAAACAAGAAGAGGTAGAACTATGTATGCATATATTTCACCCTTGTTTTAAGGGAAATTCCCAATAGTAGGCTTCTATTCTTGAGAATTTTCAATGGTACAACCAACATTTTTTTCTTCCTATTGCTAGGACTCAGTTTTTCTAATTTACCCAAATGTAGCATTAATGAGGCTTAAATATTAGTTTCATATTCAATTCTAATAATTCTGTTAAGTTTTGCCTAACCCCTACGTACTAACCATGATATATGTAGATCTAGACTCCTAACTAACTAACTAACCACAACTGCAACATATATCATAGATACTTTTGTTCGCTTTGGATTAAGAGCCAAAATATGGTGCACCACAACAAACATATACCATTAAAATCTGGTTTTGTCTCCATTATTTCTTTCGCCGGAGCGCTTTTAGAGCTCCATCCCAATGCAACTTTTCTGGCTAGATTTCAATTTTATATGGTAGAAAGTAGATTATTTTTCCTACATCTTTTGTGCATTATTTCTGCACATTACTTCACCTGATAAAAAAGACTCATTTTCCTACATTTGTTCATGATTAAAAATACAAAGGGTAGTATATAAGAATAGGTTGCAACATTTTGATTTACGCACTTGTTAACATGAAATTTTGACCATTAATATCTTTAAACCTTCTACTAGTGTCAATTATTAAAAGTTGACATTTTGTAGATTTACATGAAGAAAAATCTAACATCTTATATACTACCTTTGTATTTTTTTAGTTGCATCATTTGCTTTTTCACATTTGCCGAGACGCTTCTTTGAACGTCAATATCTCTTATTGGGTGTAAGTAAAAATTATTGATATATGGAATCCTCGCATTGAGAAGAATCTTACAAGACCCCACTTGACTATGTTTTTTCTTATATAATGGTGCGAGATAGCTTAACAAAGTTGGTTGATGAATAGTACCAAAACGCAAATGGTGCAACAAAAAAATACGGATGTAGTATATACTTGATTTTGTTACATATATTAGTCAAAAAGTCAAGTTAAAGTTGATACATAAATGATTCTAAAGTCAAAAGGTTGCCAACTTTAAAAAAACAGAGGAATATATATATATATATATATATATATATATATATATATGAGAATGCATACTTACATGAGAAATGAGAATGGATTTTACGTGCTATAACTATAATGAACAAGTGATGTAACT
The DNA here is from genome assembly GCA_947646795.1 of Beta lomatogona. Classification (NCBI taxonomy): domain Eukaryota; kingdom Viridiplantae; phylum Streptophyta; class Magnoliopsida; order Caryophyllales; family Amaranthaceae; genus Beta; species Beta lomatogona. The sequence continues at coordinate 74,685 of CANSNZ010000911.1, read as the reverse complement.
TTAATAAAAAAGTGATGTAACTCCAAAAAAAAAAAATTAGAAAAAAATATATATTTGAGGCCCTAACTGGAACCCCCTTGGTAAGAAGAAGGACCCTACTGGACCAACACCTCTCCCAGGTCAGCCAACACAGCTGCACAAATCAACGCTTAAGAGTAGGGGGATACAAGGGAATCCCTACTCCTAAGCACAAGTAGGTAGTGGGTTTCGAACTTGTGACCTCAAAGTCACAAGGTGAGTTCCACACCACTTCCACCAAGCAAGCTTGATACATAGGAAAAGAGTCAAGAGTAATGGAAGGACACGAACTTTGATATAAGTTATCATTAAGGACCTGAACTTTCAAAAATAATCATTAAGGACCTATGTTTAAGTTTTTGAGTTAAAACTACTAAAAATAAAAGGAAACTATTTTTTTTCCTTAAAACGAAAAAACCACTGTTAGATTTTCTCTTTTGTATGTCATTCCACCACCACCAACCCTAAATTAAATAAAATCAGCCACCACCCTCAAAATTATTTCTCCGCCACTTGACCTACCCTCCATCGTTTCCCTAATAACAACCAAACCATCCTCATCACTATAAAATTTTATTGGGGCAATAGAATTTGCAAGTTATAAGCAGTTAGAGTTAAAGATGTTTTAATATCAGTATTTCAAGACTATAGTAATTGTGCCAACCATGTTAATGTAGCCATATTTACAAGTTAAGTTATTTTCTTCATTGCCATCTTCTAATTCTATTAAAATGGAATGTCAAGAATTTAATTCAGAGATAAACAACTTGAAAAAAATGATATTCCTTGATTTGCATAGATTGACAACAATTATTGATATACACAAGGCATTCGTGATCCCAGGCTACAACTAAAGAACTCAGTTGTACAGTTACTATATTCAAATAATAATCAATGTTTTATTAACTTATGGGAAATATATACTGTACATATATTCTATCACAAATTCACTAGTATTTTGAGATATCCAATATCTCCTTACTGGCTACAATAATTTAGCAATGGTTTTTTTTTTAATGAAAAAATATTTTTATTTTCCTTTTATTTTTAGTAGTATTAACCCAAAAACTTAACTATAGGTCCTTAATGATAACTTTTGAAAGTTCAGGTCTTTAGTGATAACTTATATCAAAGTTCGAGACCTTCCATTATTGTTAACTTTATAGGAAAGATATAGTTTTAAAAGTAGTAATAAAAATACATATTGGGTTATCCTCATATTCTCTCGTATAGTTCGGTTCCAATATATATCAATAAATTGTAACATGAGTTTGACCTTTGCAGTAATATTCATGAGTGTCTACTATTATCAAATATTAAAGTAAGAATTTTATTAAAGTAAAAATTAAATATTAATGGCCAAAAATCAAAATTGTGTTTTAACAAGTATGCAAATTAAACGATTGTAGTTTTAGGCAAACAAAGAGAAAGTATATGCTTAAGAAAATTACCAAGGATCCTTGGGTCCAATTAGAGGTGGGCATGGGCCGGCCCGCGCCGGGCCGGCCCAACACGAGCCCGCTCAAGGCTCGGCCCGGCCCGTTGTCCGCTCCGTGGGCCGTGGGCCTGCCACGGTCAAGAAATTTTATTTTAGGCCCGCACCGGCACGAGCCCGCCTATATGGCCCGTGGGCCGAACGCCCCTTTTCTTTGTTTTTTAGCCTAAAATTGCCAAGAATCCTAAAAAACAACATAAAACACGGGCCAAGCCCGCAGGAGGGGCCTGGGCCGGGCCGTGGACAAAATCTAGAAATTTTAGGCCCTGCACGGCACGACCCGCTACTCACGGGCTCGGGCCCGGCCCGGCCCGCCATTTCCTCAAACCCGCGGGCCGAGCCCATGAACAAGCCCGGCCCGGCCCATGTCAGGTCTAGGTCCAATGGTATTCCTACATGGGAGACCAAGGTTCAAATCTTGGTGGAAGCAAAATTTCAATATTGTTGGGGGTTTTTGGGGGGGGGGGGATTTGGGGCTTGTTGGGCCTTTGGGTGAGTGGCCCTATGCGAGGGCAGCCCAGAGGAGATTAATCTTACCACGGGTTCTCGAGAGGGGCCCAAAAAAACAATGCTTAAGAAAATTTTAACTACATGGTTTCAATTTACTTAGTTTAACATTGCGTACACATTATATTATGTGAATTTTTTAAGTCTAAAGCAGTACAATTATTTTGTGCATATCTATGAAATCAATGAAACAATTTCTTATGTTCTGTTGCGTATTTCACGAGGTTTGATGAATGATGAAAGCATTAATAAAATAGGATGGTTGGCGTGCCAACCATGCCATGTGAATTGTGATGGGCATAGTTTTGTTTTGTGAATTATATTATCTGCAGAGTCAAGAGTCAAGAGTCAAGACGATACATAACTCTCGACAGAAAAGACTCAAGTTCAGGGCCGTCTCGTATAATTTAGGGGCCCTGTGCTAAATTAAAAATGAGGCCCCAAAGGGTAAATAAAGACGACGTTATATAAATATCAAAAGGTAAAAGTTCATACAACTAATAAAATTTGTTCTTTTTCCAAACAAAATTCAACATATACTAGTATACTACATACAAATTCTACTTGAAAATTGCAACCCTTCTAGCATTCTTTGAAGAAAAATCATCAATCAATTATTCGTAACCAATTTTCTCCAAAAATTCGTTCTCGATGGCTATCATCGCTAGTCCGTTGAGTCGATCTTGTGACATCGTCGAACGCAAGTAGGATTTCAACAACTTTAACTTGGAAAAGCTTCTTTCTGCAGAGGCAACAGTAACCGGAATAGTCAATAAAATTCTATATGCAATCATTACATTAGGAAAACAAGCAACATCTCTTAAAAATCTCAAAACATCAATTGGTCCCATTTTTTCATTTGGCAGGACATCTCTAAGTAATGTCAACTCCAAAAACAAATCATTTCCATCAATGTCAGTTTGCTCACCACTCTTAAGTGCATTTTCAAGATTCACACAACAAGATTTTAAAGTCTCATCATCCAAGGAATAAATCTTCCCACATGTGAACAAAAACCCAAATAAATCTTCATATTGTTGGTATTGTTCAAACCTTTTAGTGAGAGAAGAAATTGCATGATCAACAAGATATAAGAAGTAATTAACTCTAAATGATTCTTCTTCCGACAATGCTGCCATATCATTTGAATTCTCATCAAAATGTTTTTTCCTTCGAATCTCACGCCTTTTGGGAAAAACCGGATCAATATTCAAATCTATGGCTATATTTTTAGCAGTATCCATGGCATCAAAAAATCCACTCTCTCTATATTTCTCAAAAAAAGAAATTAATCCCTTAACCTTCTTAATAGCAACATCAATTAACATATTTTTTTCTTGTAAATGCTTACTAACCAAGTTCACTACAGACAATATGTCATACCAAATAACTAATGCCATCAAGAACTCAAAATCACCAAGTTCATTCATTGCTAAAGATTTAGCCTCACTTCTTATCTTAGAATCAAGATCAATTTCAGCAACTTAAAGTAAAGCTTCCCTTAAGTCTGCAATCTGAAATCTAATGGCTTTCACACTCTCAACTCGACTTTCCCAACGAGTACATGACAATGATTTAAGAGTCAATCCTGTCACATTATCTTTTAGAATTTTCCATCGTTTAGTAGAATTTGCAAATATTGTGTAAATACGTTGAACAACTCCAAAAAAAATCTCTAGCCTTTCCACAACTATTAGCCATATCACACAATGTTAGATTAAGACTATGACATCCACAAGGAGTGTAAAAAGCTCTAGGGTTTATATCCAAAAGTCTTTTTTGTACTCCTTGATGTTTTCCTTTCATGTTAGCACCATTATCATAGCCTTGTCCTCTAATATTATCTAAGTCAAGATCAAGGGACTTCAATTCATCTTGTAAAACACCAAAAAGACCTAGCCCACTTGTATCATTCACAGTTAAATAACCTAAAAATGATTCCTCGATTTTTATTGAACTCGAAGAAACATCCACATATCTCAAGATCATAGACATTTGTTCTTGGTGACTTGTATCAGGTGTACAATCCAGAATAATAGAAAAATACTTAGCATGCTTAATTTTTTTAATGATCTCACATTTTATTGCATTAGCAAGCAAAAGTATCAACTCATTTTGAATGTTATGGCCAAGATAATGAAAATGGAGATCATTATTAGTTATACGATGAACATGCTCTTGAATGACTCGGGTCAAAATCTGCTAACATCTCAACTAACCCCAAAAAATTTCCATTACTATTTTCATACAATCTTTCATTACTACCACGAAAAGCTAGATTATGTTTTGCAAGAAATTTAATCATTGAAATTATTCTTAGCAAAACATTTTTCCAAGTGCTCTTTCTCTTTTGCAAATTGCTTTTGAGCCACCATATCTATAGTTTTATTCTTAGACAATCTTAATCGCAACTCATACCAAGTGGCCATATTTTTAACATGCTCTACCCCTATCTCATGCTCTTTAAGTCTAATACCAAGATGAGCCCAATCATTAAAACCTTCACTTGCTAAAAGACCCCTTCCCTGCCCCTTTCTAAAAATTTTACAACAAAAGCAAAAAACTCTATCAAGTTCTTTGGAATATACAAGCCAATCTCTATCACATTTTTCTCCATTCGACAAAACTCTAGTATAATTTATAGAATTAAAGCGTCTAGAGAATTTATCTTTAGGACCTTTGTCAATAGTCATATCTCTTTTAGGGCCCTTAGTCGCTAAAACTTCTATCATTTTGGCATCAAGACCATCCCAATTTCTAGGATCATATATATCAAGCATATAATTAACATCATCACTATCATTTTCATTCATATTAGTATCATCACAATCAACATTTTCTTGATTCTCATTCAAGTTTTCACTTACAGTCACATTCACACCATTTCCATCACCATTATCACCATTATCATTCAAGTTCCCACCATCACAATCAACATTATAAGCATTTTCATTCAAATTTTCATTCAAATTCACATCATTGCAATCAACATTATCATTATGCCCATCAGAATTTTGATTTTCATGAGAAACATGAACATGAACATCTTTAACAACAAACTTATCAAGAGCTCCTCTTTGCGAACGGGTCAATTCTTCAATTCTTTTTTTCTTTTTGCGTTTTTCAAATCCAGAATCATATTTTCTAGTTTTCGGTAACATGACTAAAAAATTTCTACAACAATCAAGAAACAAATCATATAATTTTCCATCGATTGAGAGAAGCAAAAAAAAAAGTTGAGTTATTAAGAGAGCTTCCCTGTCCAACAGATTGGCAGCATTATATTTTGTAATTTGTAGCAGATAAGAATCATATAAATATATAATTCGCTGGTGCCTGGCCTATAATTTGTACCACAGACTCACAGTAGCATATTGGCAGCGCCGCAGCGAGCTCTCCGAGGCTCCGAGCAGTTACGGCAGATTAGTATATTCGCAGTAGAAGCGCTGAATCGCTGATTATAGATGAAAAATAAAAAATTCAATTTGTTAATTGAACAATTCAAAGCCCTAAGAAAGTAAGACATAACTAGAAAATTAAAAATAGTAACCCAGAATTTCAGATTATCAAATTAGAAAACAACATAATAACAAAATGTTGAGATTTAAGAAATTACCTTCAAGTACTAGGAGAAGCCAAAAATGTAGAATATTAGCCAATTTTGTAGAGTTGTATCAACTAAACTCAGAAATTTACAATTAAGGATTAACGAATTTTTTTCTCTTTGGAATTCGAGAATTAAGCTATTGAAACTAAAATTGAATTTGGATTTAAGATTTTCAGGCGTGGAACTGTGGAAGAGAGCCATTAATGGTGTTTTGGAGGAGGAGCCATTAATGGGTATGGAGAAGTGAAAGAGGCGAAGAGGAGTAAATGAGGGGAGAATAGAGAAGCGTGATTGCTTTGCTCCTCACCAACTGCACGCCTTTTGCTGTGCTTCTTTAATGAATCAGAATTTTTTTTTTTTTTTTTTCACATTGGGCGGCCCACCCAAAAAATTGGGCCCTATATTTTTGGGGGCCCTGTGCAGTTGCTCACCCTGCACAGGGCCTTAGCCGGGCCTGCTCAAGTTGTAGAGAACTTGCACCTGATTTACGATCTACATCCGTAGATATAGAACTTGTCTATAGGAGTAACTGCTTTTGGACCTGATCTAGGTGAGAATAGGATCCATGATATAATGGTTCGGATTTGAAAATGATCTTTCCATTTAAGATCCATATCTGTCCTGTAGAATCTAAAAATATAAATTTGAACATTTCTTATTTTCGTAATAGAAAGATAGTTCAATAACATTATTGTGATAAATGATAACTTATTTTACTTAATAGGATAAAAAATTTATGCTTCATTTTTTTTATTGGGAAAGTTTTTAACTTGTTATTTAAATTTAGATTTACGAATCCACAAATCTGTATGCGGATCGGATTGGATTTTCTAGCTTTGATGGATCTATATCATTTACTACCTCCATTCTTTTTCTATTACAACAATAGAGTTTTCACGCTTGCCAATGCACAACTTTAATTATTAATATCTTTAATTACGTTTTAGTAAAAATTATACAAATTTAATATTTTGAAAGGATAAATCGAGACGAATTTAACAAGATCTCATATGACTATATTTTTCCTTACGTAAAAAACACAAGAGATAGTGAAAGGGTGGTGATTGAATAGTGTAAAAATCTCATTGTTGCAATAGAAAAAGAACGGAGGAAGTATATATTAAAATTCAAATCTAAGGATCCAATAGGAGCTAAGAGTTGTCTTGCGTTGACCTGGTCCACATTGATATTACTGTGGACCAAATCCACTTATTTAACATAGTGACTTTTTTTGCATATAGTAACCTTTTAAAAATATTAAGTTACACTTTTCCTAAAAAAAAAATATTAAGTTACACTATACAGTTAATTTCTATCATAGTGACCAGTTTTTTTTAATATAGTAACTCTTTCTTACATTAGTTTATCATGATGAAATTTCCAGTTTGTGACATAATAACCTTTTTTCACATAGTCAAATTTTAGAATCTATATCTACTCATTTTTTATTTCTATTTTTTTTATATAGTGACCCTTTTTTTCATAAATCACATGAATTAGCATAAGGTCCACACAAAATTAGTGTGGACCAGGTCCATATAAGACTTTTACTAGGAGCTCTTGATCTACATCCCATTAATTGTCATCTCTAATTAAATGGAAAAGGGTTATAAAGTGGAACATAAAACATAATAGATTATATTGATCTTTGATTAAAGATCGTATATGAAGAGTGAAGACAGTACAACATTAGACACGATATAAAAAAAAAAAAGAAGTAGACAATTCATCAACTAAACAACCCCCAAAGCTTTTGTTTCCATCAATTGGTAACAAAAGAGAGGAAATCAAAACATAAAGATAACTTAACTCTTCACGAATCAATAGTCACTTACCAATTACCATCAAAGTATTAGTGAGGAAGTAGTTGAAATGATAATCCGGTAACAAAAGAGAGGAAATCAAAACATAAAGATAGCTTAACTCTTCACGAATCAATAGTCACTTACCAATTACCATCAAAGTATTAGTGAGGAAGTAGTTGAAATGATAATCCGGTAACAAAAGAGAGGAAATCAAAACATAAAGATAGCTTAACTCTTCACGAATCAATAGTCACTTACCAATTACCATCAAAGTATTAGTGAGGAAGTAGTCCAATCTCCCACCTCTCCTTTCCTAAAATGGCCCTTTTTATCATAAATTTTATTGATGACTCCACTCTTATCTCCTTCCAATTCTTTGAGATTCTTGATGCTGCAAAACTCTATTATTTCCTTTATGACACCTTCACTTTCCTCGCTTTCAGTAAATGGCATGCCCACAAATTCAGCAACCCTCTTTAGCTGCAATATGGGATCCTCCTTTAAGTCCTCATATTTCAGAAATAACACCTTCTTTGGCTGTTCTAAACTCTGCTTCCAATATTCGATTACATGCTCGAAAAAAAGACCGTGCACAAATTTCCCTTCACAGAAATCCTCAAAGTAATCCTCAATATTAGGCAACTCGACATCTTCTCCCATTGATTCCTTTAGTGGCTTCAATGCAAAGTACATCATCGACACAAGAGTGTCGAATGGATTGCGAGTAATGTACAAAATCCGACACCTAGACACCTTGATAGATTCCGGAAGGGTCTAGGAGATGGGAGCTCACAAAGATGATGCGGGCGAGGGTAGTCAAATGCATCTCCATAGATATCATACTCTAGGCGGCATACAAGCTCATGTGGATGGTTACTAAACAAAGGACTTTGCTTAATAGGGTGTTTGAAACGATTTACAACACTATATAGCATAGATTTCAACCATGTGGTGCCGGTTTTTGGGAAGCTTGCAACAATAAGATCACTATCTCTAGCCTGAAAGTGCCTTTGAAACATTAGAGTACTCTTGAACATATTAGTATCAGAAAGATACCAAAAGCCTTGGTATTTTAGGAGTTCAATTTTACCCAAGAACATTGTCTTCGGAAGACGTTGCTTAAGTTGTTCAACTTCCTCTTCATGGACTATTATATCCTGATCGTTATGTGGTTCATTTGGATTCATTTTGTGGGTTTATTTTCGACGTAGTTATTTTACGTACACATGAGAAAATGGTCAGAGGTTTGATGGCTGAGAAAGAGAAGGAGGTTTGCAGATTGTGATGCAGTTGAATTATAAGCTCAGAGTTGCTCAAGTAATACTCTGAACGGGGACATATAGTAGTAAATTAATTTATTTTTGAGGGAGAAATACAAAATGATTTCTATACATCATTAGGTCTGCTGTAGATCCTAATAAACTGCTGTTCCAAACTATATCCAAAATTAATCAATTAAATTTTTATTGAACATGCTTAAATTATTATTTTATGTTCAAGATTTGTCATTTTCATGTAATCAAAATTGAAGTTATTAATTCCATTTATACAATCGGAAATTAAATTTGTTAAACAACCTTTTATAAGTAGCTTCCCGTGAGAAACAACCTTTAAATTTTTTTTGTCAAGAGAAACCTTAAACATAAAAAACTTTGTCAGAAGAAACTTGATGACGTCATTCTAGCGTTGACCAATATTTTACGGTATCGACTCAATAAAAAATTTGCCAGCAACAACCTTTTATATTAGTTTTCTTATAAACAACCTTTTATAATTTTTTTACAAGTTAAAACCTTATACTAAATGTGTGTGGAATAGTCTAGGAGAAGGGAGTTCACTAAGATGATGTGGGCGAGGGTACTCAAATGCATCACCATAGAGACCATGCTCTAGGCTGCAGACAAGCTCATTTTGATGGTTTAGTAAGCAAAGCACTTTGCTGAATAGGGTGCTTGAAACGATTTACACACTATAGAGTATAGATTTCAACCATGTGCTGCCGGTTTTTGGGAAGGTTGCAATAATGAGATCACTATCTCTGGCATGGAAGTGCCTTTGGAACATTAGAGTACTCTTGAACATATGAATATCAGATGGATAGCAAAGCCTTGGTATTTTAGGAGTTCGATTTTAGCCAAGAACATTGTCTTTGGAAGACATTGCTTAATCTGTGTTTAACTTCCTCATCATCGACTATTATTTCCTCATCGTTGTGTGGTTCATTTGAATTCATTTTTTTGGTTTATTTTTGAAGTACTTATTTGAAGTACACAAGAGAGATTTGCTCGAGGTTTGATGGCTGATGAAGAGCAGGAAGTTTGCAGATTGTAATGCATTTGAATTATTAGCTCGTAGTTGCTTAAGTAAATTAATTTTTTTGAGGCAGTAGTACAAATGATTTCTATATAATATTTGGTATTCAATAGATCCTAAAAAATTGCTGTTGCAAACTAGTATATTCACAATTAATCAATGAACTTATTGGACACATGCTTAAATTATTTTTTTATGTTCAAGATTTATCTTTTTTATGTAGTCATATTAAAGCAATCAATACCATTTATATAATTATATGCTAAACGTAAATCAATATGTTCAGTGCTAAATCTATTAGGCCAAGTCCATGTGAGATCTATCAACGCGTGCATGTTATATCATGGCCTCATGGGTGAGCATTGGAACAAGAGTTAAGAGCTAGTCTTACTTAGCTTTGCCATTGGAACAAGTTGATCAACCGAGCTTCGGATGGCATGCCATCCACGAGTAATATCGCGCCATGTGTCAAAAAAGCTGGCCATTTCATTTTATATATATATTTGAAGCGCCGCATTCAGAAGAAAGAGAAGAGAAGACCGAAGTGGGCCGCGTTTGGCTGAAATGCAACGCACACAACGCATGTGGAATCCAAAGTGGCGGAGCCACATGGTAACAAGGGGTAGCACGTGCTACCCCTGTTTTTTTTTTAAAAAAAAATTGATTTTTTATAAAAAAAAAAAAAGAAAAACAATGAGAGGGAAAGCGTGTTGTGCAGTGAGCCAAACCCTAATTCTTTCCGCCTCTTTCTCCTCTTTACCTTCTCTCTCTCTCTTTCCTTTCGTTGTTCCTGGTCTACTTCGTGCCGGTGTATTATCTTCGCTTACCTCCATAATTCATTTTATCTTCTCAATCTCCATCTTGTATTTTGTAAGCGAGTGAGAGGACAGAGAAAAATGTTAGTCGCATATGCAAGTGGAAGCCATAGTAGGAAGCTCATCAAGTTTGCTCCATCTTCGATTCCCACTTCAACTCTTGTTTATGGTTTCACCTTTTCTCTATTCTCTTTTCTTACCAATTTTGCTGCAATTGTGCTCTGTATCATTTTTAATTTGTTGGGTTTTTATAAATGATTATAGCTGGAGTGTGGATCTATTGCTCACTGTTATGGTTAGTGAATTTATAGTCATTGAATCCATGCAAATTGTTAGTTAATTTATAGTCATTGAATTGTTAGTGTTAATATTTTTTTTGGTGATCAAAGAAGGGAAGAAAACCCCAAACAGAAACAAAAAAAAAAAACAAACAAAGGTAACGAACAAAGAAAACTAAAACAACTAGACTACGTCAACACTAATAAACTAACTACTTAAAACACTACTGCTACTTCCTAATCTCCAGCCAGAGTTCAGTTCGTTAGTTGTAGCTACTGCTATCCTCCACTGACCTCTCCGGCACCATCCTGCATTGTTAGTGTATTATAATAATGTAAATTGTTAGTAAACTAATTGTTAGTGAATTGCTAATTACTCTTTAAGTCAGTTGTTAGTGAGCTATAATTTGCACGAATTGTCAATTGTTACTTGTTAGTAAACTGTAATTTGTGTGAATTATTAGTCATTTATCTTAAAAAAAATTGTTTTCTGATGTGAAAGTTGATGCAATTGTAGATGTATTCCAAAATTTGAGAACTCGTTGTGAAAAACTGAAATTTATATTATTAAATAACATCTATCGCATATTTGGATTTTGTAACATTTTGAATTTGCTAGTTGTGGTTCTTTTGGTATTCGGTAGAACCGTAAAATTACGCTACCCCTCCCTCGAAATCCTGGATCCGCCTCTGATGTGGAAGACTTTATGTCAGTGAACCAAGAGGTTTTAAATTTTGCAATTGACAAGCGAATGAAGACTCGCCACGTGAAAGGCTTTATTAAATAAAAACATTTTGGGTAGGAGATAGATTATATGGTGGGGGTATAACAAAAGTAGGAGAGAGAAATAGAAAAACCAAATAAGACTAGGTCACCCATTGTGAGAAAAAAAAAAAAAGATGAGTTGGTGGGGAGTTAGTAGGATGTGAGGTGTAAGAAGTAGGAAAGGAGAGAGAATGGAAAAATACAAAATCCAACTAAGCTAGTGCACTCATTGTAGATGATCTTAGGAGTACTAATAGGCATGGGTCGGGTCTAGGGCGGGTTCGACCAGACCCATAAATTTTGATTCGGACCTAGACCCTCCCCTGACCCACAGGTTCTAAAAAATCTGGACCATTACTCAGATCCAATGGGTCTGGCAGGTCATGGGTAAAAAACGGATCTCAAACTTATCAAAAGTTTCCATTTTTTTTAACTTGCGTTTTTTAATCCCATTTTTTTAGTTATAAAAATGATAAAATACTAAATAATTGTCTGATTCTTCTACAAAACATTAAAAAATAAAATATGGACAACAAGTTGGCTTGAGTTCCGCTCGTTGATGGATAAAATGAGAAGTTAAGGACTCGAGAAATTGAGTCACTTGACTCAATGATTGCATGAAAGACTAATATATATATATATATATATATATATATATCAAACTTCTAGACCCAAAATGGGTCAGGTCCCGGATCCATGTCCATTTGTACCTACTACTTGTACCTACTACCTAGGAGTGCAATAGTATGTGACTTATCTATGAAATAAATTAAAATTAATTCCGTCCTTATATTCTTTTGCGTATTTCATGGGCTTTGATGCAAGGACTAATTAATAAGAAATTAACAATTATAGGATGGGATCCTGGCATGTGATGGGCATAGATTTTTGTGAAATTTTCTTTAAAAGTTACACTATACCTCCTCTTCAAGTATAGATGACTCTCGCAAAAATATGGGAAAGATCAAAACAAAAGTTTCTTAAAATAAGAAAGATAGGAAAAGACAGATGTGCATTCTAAATATGCATATTTTTTTTAACTTGATATAACTAATTTTTTTTTCTTTTCTTAAAAATCTTCTAATTTGATCCATCCCAAATTTATATATGCACAACTAAAGTAGTATATTGTTAAGTATAGCTGAATTTATTTTAAATCACAGTGCATGTCAATTTATAAGCTCAAGTTTACATCAAGGTTTGTTAACAAGATATTGTCATTAATTGGTCCTGATCATGTCTATTTAGCATGATACCACTATGAGTTCGGCTATTCTCCGAACTATTCGGTGGCAAATAGATTACAACTATTTTTTTTTATTTTTATTTTTTTTTGTTGTGCATGAAGGTTAGTATGGTTGTGCATCAAAGTTAATGCGGTTGTGCAATATTAGCATATATATGGATGTGCAATATTTGATGGGTGAATATTCATTGAGGGTTATGCATTCTCTATGTAAGGTTGTGCAACATTTGTTAATCGTTGTGTGTTCTGTATGTAAGTTTATGAACAATTTATATGTTGATGTACATCCGTTTTGTTCATGGTTGTGCAACAAGGTCAGTTCGCTTGTGCATCAAGGTCACTATGGGTGTGCAACAAGCAACAAGCAACAAGGTCACTATAGGTGTGTAGCAAGGTCAGTTCGGTTGTGCATCAAGGTCACTATGGTTGGACAACAAGCTCGGATTGGTTGTGCAACAAGGGCATTTTGGTTGTGCACGAAGGTGAGTGTTGTTGTGCACGAAGCTCGCCTTTAGTTGTGCAAGAAGGTCAATTCGGTTGTGCATCAAGGTCACTATGGCTTGTGTAGCAAAGAACAAATTGGTTGGGTAGCCAGGACATCAAAAACTTTAATTGCCAAATAAAAGGGCAATACGGACAATATACTTTGTTGTTTGGTATCAAAGGGTTTGGTATTTAGCCTTTTTCCTCCACTATGAGCATGCCCACTCATGCCCCGAAAAAATGTCATCCCTCTCTCTCACCAACTTTCTCTCCATCCTACAAAAGTTGGTCATGCTTTATGACTCATTTTGACAAATGCACCCCATTCATGACACAAAAAAAAAGAAACATCATCCTTCTCTCTCCTACTTTTTACTATACCCCACCCTATTTTCTCTCCCTACATCAATACATTATTTGCACCTTTTGATATTTATAATATTATACAAGATTATAAATAAAATTATTTTGGGTATTTATGATCCTAATTAAATACATTTAGTAATTAATTTGGATTAAAAAAATTTAGTGTTAGAATAAAAGCTTCCAAAGATAAATATTCAAGTGTGTACAATGTAGAGAGAAAATAATTAATTTTGAAAGTGTGTCAAAATATAACAAAATGGATGTCTATTCATAGATCTCAAAAATATATGACCGTTGGTGAATTTTTTTTTTACTTTTTTTATTTGTATTTTTAAAGTTATTCAGATTACAAAATCTGAATGACAAAAATAATCGTTGGAATTAAAGAGCCACGTGGCGGCTTCCCGGTTCGCCGGGCGCACTACCTAGTACCGACGCGTCGAATTTCCCCTTCAATTATTTTGTTGAGCTTATGCACGCGAAGCACAAAGGGATTGGTTCTCTCATTTTTTGCACCTCAATCCAACCAAATCAGTAGAGTTTTTTGTGAGCCCTTTTCTTCTCCTATTACATGACTTGATCAATGTTTTGGGTCATAGGATGCCCAAACATGGATTTAGTCATTATATGACCCAATGTAAAGCATGTAAAATCCATGGATGGAAGACAAGGTTTTTTTTGACCTTGATGGATGACCCAATTTCATGGCCAATTCTACCATGAGTTCATTCATGGTACACATGGGTGTACCATGAGCATGGTACACCCAAGGGCAATTTCGTAATAAATTCTTCAAATGAGTAGAATTTTACTCATTATAATCACTTATTTCTTTCCCTTCTTTACTCTTCTTCTTCTACATTGTTTCTCTTACCTCCATTTTTCTATCTCCATTGTTTCTCTTACCTCTAAAATGCTCTCTCCTCCATTGATTCTACCTCCAAATTTCTCTCTCCTCAATCATTTCTCACCTCCAAATTTTTCTCCTACATTATTCATCTCTCTCCTCCAAATATGCAACCTTCATTGAAATAAATGAATGGCAAAAACAAATATTTGAGCTCCGAATTTCATTAATGGCGAAATTAATTTTAGATTTAAAAATTAAAACTAGAGTTCCCGAGATTCTTCAATGGTGGAATTAATGATCGATATGATTTGAGAATCAACACTAGTTTAGGTTTCTCTTACCTCCATTATTTCTCTTACCCCAAATTTTCTCTCTCCTCCATTGTTTATCACCTCCAAATTTCTCTCTCCTTGATGATTTCTCTCTCATCGTGGTCAATTGAATTAATGGACTATAAAATATGATTTGAGAAAGTTGGGCTTCATCAATGGCAAAAACAAAAATTGAAGATTCAAAGTTCATCAATGGTGGATATAGTTTCACATTTGAAATCAATATAGACTCTTCTCGGAATGGTTGTCAGCGATGCATAATTCTGGAAATGGATCTCAATAACATGAGCGGGGTCAAAATCTAGCGGATCGTAGTGTTCGTATAATTGATCCTGTACTTATTCTACAATTTTCAGAAGTTGAGGTGAATTCTGTATCCTCTTATTCTGAATCAAATCAAATTGTAGAAAATTGTGATAGAAATTTGGTGAAAATTGATTCGGAGGATATCCAACCGGAAATTGATTATTGGAGTTCATCTATAACTGCTATGTTGTTGGTGCTAATCAACCAAGATATGTTATGGATGGTTTTATTAGGAGGATTTGGAAAAATTATGTGGTGGATAAGGTTGTGATGCTTAAAAAAGGAGTATTCAAAGTTAGATTCAGAGCAATGGACATGAGAGATCAAGTTTTGGCTGGGAATTTGGCTTTCTTTGATAAAAAAACCCCTGATTGTGAAAGCATGGATGTGGATATGGATGTTCATAAGGAAGATTTTGTATCTCTTCCAACTTGGATTTAACTGGAGATTGACTTTAAGTATTGGGGAGAAAGGTGTTTGAAGAAATTGGTGGAACCTCGTGGGTAAATTCCCGAAGGTTGATCTAGCAACCGCTAAACGTGAGAAACTTCAATACGCAAGGGTGTTAGTGGAGGTTAAAGTGAATCAGGAATTTCCTGACCAACTTGTTTTCATTAATGAAAAAGGTATTGAAACAGTTTGTAACCTGCATTATGAATGGAAACCGGAGTGTTGTTCTGTTTGCAAGAAGATGGGACACTCAAAGGAGGAATGTAGAAACAAGGGGCTGCACAAAGTTTGGAGACCAGTAGCACAACAACTTCACAAGACTATAAATGCAACCGAGGTAATCCTACCACAGAGCAGAATGCTCAAGATAAGGGTGAGATTGTGACAAATGGTCAGTCGGATTTTCGACAGGTAAAACAAACTAGTAGGAGGCAAGCGGCTCCCGGCCGGATGACTACAAAGTGAGTAATGCTTTTGAAGCTCTTGAAACCTTAAACAATGATGAAATTTTAATTGGTGAAATAAGGTGTGAAAGTGGAGATGATGGCAATGGAAGGAGAGGGGACTCTCCAGGGGAGCATGGATAGTGTATGCTGCTGGAATGTGCGAGGGATTTCTAGTATTAGGAAACAACTAGATGTGAGGAAGTTGCTTAAGTCTCATAGAGACTAAAGTGAAGGTGAATAAACTTGGTCAAGTATACCAGAATTTATTTTCCGGATGGTGTTTCTCGCTCTAATTCTCCTTACCATCCGGGTGGAAGGATTTTGTTGGCCTGGAATGCTCGATGTTTCGTGGATGTGAGATTCATTATAGATCAAATGATTCATTGCTTTGTTCAGGATTCAAGTGGGAAGAATGTGTTTTGGTGTATCTTTATCTATGCTCATAACTCAAGCAAGTTTGAGGGAAGAATTATGGAAGGATATGAGAAATCTTTCTTCAACCATCACTAGTCCATGGATTGTGATGGGTGACTTTAATTGCGTTATAAATAGGGATGAAAGAATTGGTGCTGTGGTTAGAGAGAGTGAGATGAGATCTTTTAGAAATTGTTTGAATGGATGTGGGTTGGAGGACTTGAAGTCTACTGGATGTTTTTTCACATGGAATAATAAACAGTATGAAGATGGTCGTGTTTTTTGTAAGCTTGATAGAGTTTTGTGTAATGAAGCTTGGGGTGAAAACTATCCTAATTCTGAGGCCTGGTTTCTCCCAGAGGGTATTTTTGATCATTCTCCCATGGTGGTAAATTTTTTTCATGATAACAGAAGGGGTAATGCTCCTTTTAGGTACTACAAAATGCTAAGTAGTGATCCTGAGTTCCATATGAAAGTGCAAGAATGTTGGGATGCTGACATTCAGGGATCCTTGATGTTTAAGATGGTGCAAAAGCTAAAGAGAGTGAAGGATGTCATGAAAAATTTGAACAGAGAAGGGTTTCATGAGCTGCATGCTGCTGATGCTAAAGCATATGCTCATCTTTTAAGCTGCGAAGCTCAGAGGCAAGTTGATGGATCTGATGCAAATGAGTTGAATGCTGCAAATGAATATAAAAGAGTACATGGTCTCTATATATCTTTTTTACAACAGAAAGCTAAGATGAGCTGGATTCGAGATGGTGATGAAAACACTACTGTATTTCATAAGGCAATAAAACAAAGAAGATGCCAGGATACAGTACATGGTATTCATAGTATGAATGGAGTGTGGAAAGAAGGTGAAGATGTAGAAAATGCTTTTATTGAATATTATAAAAGCCTTATGGGGTCTGCAAGAGAAAGTATAAATTCTGTTCTGAAATCATAGCTACTGATCCTGTTTTGAGCTCTGCACAACAGGAGATCCTGCTACTTCCTGTGGCTAAGGAGGAGATTCGGCGGGCATTATTCTCCATTCTTGGGGATAAATCGCCTGGACCTGATGGATTTGGCACTTTTTTCTTCAAGGATGCATGGTCTATTGTTGGAACTGATGTCATCAATGCTGTTATGGATTTCTTCAACTCAGGTAAACTGCTTAAAGAGATTAATACTACTATGATTACTCTAATTCCTAAAATTAGATGTCCTAGTAATGTCTCTGAGTTTCGACCAATAGCATGTTGTAATGTTATTTATAAATGCATAACCAAGGTGATGTGTATGAGGTTGAGAGTTATCCTGCCTCATATCATATCTGAAAACCAGGGTGCATTTATTCAAGGCAGATTTATTGGTCACAATATCATGATTTGTCAAGATTTGGTTAGACAATATGGAAAGAAGAATGCTAGTCCTGGGTGTATCATTAAAATGGATATGAAATAAGCATATGATTCTATAGATTGGGGTTTTCTTAAGAATATGCTTAGATGTTTGAACTTCCCTGATAGATTTCTAAAATTGATAATGGAGTGTGTTTGCTCTCCTAGATTTACCTTACTGATAAATGGGAAGTGTTGTGGTTTTTTTGATGGAAAATGAGGGCTAAGGCAGGGGGATCCACTTTCTTCTCTGCTTTTTGTGATATGTATGGAGTATTTGAGTAGAACATTGAAAGTGGTTGGTGAGAAGACTCAGTTCAAGTTTCATCCTTGACGTAGTGGTGTTAAACTCAATCATTTGTGCTTTGCTGCTGATGTTATACTATGTAGTAGGGGTGATTTTGTTTCTGTGCATTCAATGCTCCAAGGTTTCAAGCATTTTTCTGAGGCTTCTGGGCTTGAGGTGAATGAGAACAAATCTGAAGTGTATACTTCAGGAATGTTAGATGAAGAGGTTCTTAGAATCATCAATGCCTCAGGTTTTAAGCTTGGTAAACTATCATTTAAATACCTGGGGGTTCCGATTTGCTTTAAAAGAATTTCTGTTAGTGATTACATGATTCTAGTTGAGAAGATTACTACAAGAATTAGGAGTTGGTGCAGTCGACATCTATCCTATCAGGGTAGATTGATGTTAGTCAACTCGGTTTTAATGAGTATTCATATCTATTGGGCACAAGTATTTATTTTGCCCAAAAGAGTTTTGAAAGAAGTTGAAATGATGTGTAAAAGGAGGATATTATAGTGGAAAAGGAGGATACATTGCTTGGCCTAAGTTGTGTATTCCAAAGTAGGCTGGTGGGTTAGGAATCAGAAAAATTCAAGAGTGGAATATTGCTGCCATGGGCAGATATTCCTGGGCTATCAGTACAAAAAAAGACTCCTTATGGCTGAAATGGATTAATGAAGTGTATATGAAGCATGAAAATTGGTGGGAGTATAATCCTCCTATGAGCAATAGTTGGTATTGGAAAAAGGTTTGTGAGGTGAAGAACCACATAAAGCATTTCTTAAATGAAGAACATCTGAAGCAGATGGATAAATATTCAATTAATCAGATTTATCAGATGATGGTGGGAGAGGTGGAGAAAGTTCAATGAGATAAGATTATATGGAACAGAATGCTGGTTCCTAAACATAGATTTGTATCTTGGTTGGTTATGCATTAGAGGTTGCAGACTACTTACAGATTGCACAAGATGGGGATAAGTTCGAATGCTACATGTCTTATATGTGGGTTGGAGGAGGAAACTCAAGACCATCTAATGTTTAGATGCTGCTATAGTTCACACATTCTGGTGCAGGTAAAATGTTGGCTGGAAATTGATCCAAGCTGCAACACTGCTACTGCTCTCTTCCACTTGCTGCTCAGATGCAGGAAAGGAAAGTATCACAAGCAAATCTTAGCTGCTGCTGTAGGATCTATGATATATCACGTCTGGTGGGCTAGGAATCAGGTGTATTGGAATCATTGTGTAATTAATGTACAGAGCTTGATGAATAGAATTCAGCATAGTGTGATTAATAGAGTCTATAGTATAATGCCACAGAAAATGCCTAGGAAAACTAGAGATTGGGTTAGAAAATTGTCATTATAGATTTGTAATTAGTTGCTTCCTGCCTTGGCTCTGAGGGGGTCCAACCTAGTTGGTTTGCCTCATCCTTGGTATGGTTTTTAGGTGTATTTGGTTTTGAGCTTTCAATATTACTTACTGATTTAGAAAAAAAAAGAAAAAGTTTGTTTATTTTGGGCAAAAGTGTTTCCTCGTTTTTCTCAAATGAGTAGAAATGTTTGCCCATTTGAGGAAGTATATATGGGAGAATGAGCAAAACTGATTAGAAGTGAGTAGAATTTTGCTCATTTAGAGAATATCAAATGAGCAATAAGCATAAAGTAGTATTGGATGTACCATGAGCATGGTACACCCAGGTTTACTATGAATATTCCCCCACTAAGGCTTTGTTTTGTTCAACTTATTTTAACTTATTTTAGAAAAAATAAGATGAGATAATATAATATCAGATAAGACAATATCAGATAAGATAAAATAAAATGTTAAACAACACAATAAACTAGAATATAAGTTTAGATAAATTAAGATAAGATAAGATAAGATAAGATAAGATCATATCAGATAAAATAAGATCAGATAAGATAAGATAAGGTAAAATAAGTTGTATCAAACAGACTCTAATATCCTTTGTTATTGAAGGTAACACGGCTGTCTTTTTAGTTTTTAGTCCCCATTTTCTGGAACTTTAACTTTTATAACACAGCAGAACTCCTAAAATTTAATATCAATCAGCTGGATCCTGGATGGATTTCTAGGAAATATCTTTTCTTATTTTGATTCAACTAATGATCTAGCTAATGATTTGTATGTTAGTTTTGGCGGACTTGTCAAAATATTTGTGCCTGCTTGGAAAATAGGCTTTATAAATTTTTTTTCACAATTATGATTACTGTTGTATTTGAACTTTGAATATTTTGATGATGATAAACACCCTATGCTATAACATGAATATTTGTAACAGTGATCGAGCTATCAAGATTGAATGATGTGAAGACAAGGAAGCTTAGGTCTTGTTCTATTAATTCACGTGTATGCAATGTAACTAACATATTAGAACTTTGTGCTAAAATTAGAAAGGGAGAGTTTTGATAAAACAAGATTTTCTAAAAACAGTTATAATAAGAAAAGGATTTTTATTTTCAAAAATCAGTTTTTAATAAGATAAGTTTTTTTGTTTTCGAAAAAAATTAAGAAAACGTAAGTTGAAGATTTTCGAGAAAAAAAAATAAGTTTAATAAAAAGAGAAAAACTGATTTTTAATTGTGATAAAGTTTGTTTGATAAAAACTGATTTAAGATATGATTTAGAGTTGATATATGATATGAAGATAAAATTAGGGGTTACTCTAGATCTCATATGTCCCCTAGATGTCTAATGAAAGTTGACATCAGAAAAGCCTATGATTCAGTAGAGTGGGATTATTTAGAAAAGCTGCTGCATGAGTTGGGATTCCCTGGGCAGTTTATTGGTTGGATCATGGAGTGTGTAAGAACTGTTTCTTACTCTATTCTAATTAATGGGGTGCCTTCTAAACCTTTTAATGCAAAAAAGGGTTTAAGGCAAGGGGATCCTCTCTCCCCTTTACTTTTTGCATTGAGTATGGAATACCTGAGTCGATGCTTGGATGAGTTGCAAAAGGATCCTAATTTTAATTATCATCCTAAGTGTGAAAAACTTAAGATTACTCATCTTATGTTTGCGGATGATCTGTTAATGTTTTGTAGAGCTGATTTAAGTTCAATTGATTTGATGTTCAAGGCTTTTTCTAAGTTTTCTGAAGCTTCTGGATTAGCTGCAAGTATTGAGAAAAGTAACCTCTATGTGAGTGGGGTGAATGCAACTATAACTAGGGATCTTGCTGCAATAGTCCAAATGACAGTTGGTGAGTTGCCATTTAAATATCTAGGGGTGCCATTAACCTCTAAGAAGTTGACTTATGCAGAAAGTAAACCGTTGGTGGAGAAGATCACTCAGAGAGCTTAGACTTGGATGGCTCAAGTTTTATCTTATGCAGGGAGGTTGCAATTAGTGAAGTCTGTGCTTAGTAGTATGCAAAACTACTGGGCCCATATTTTTCCCCTATCTAAGAAAATTATTAGAGCAGTTGAGAGTGTGTGCAGGAGGTTCTTGTGGACAGGGAAAACAGGAGAGTCTAAGAAAGCTCCTGTGGCTTGGAGCACTTTACAAATGCCTAAAAGTGCAGGGGGGTGGAACATAGTTAATATGGAAGTATGGAACAAAGCAGCTATGCTCAAATTGTTGTGGGCAATTGCTTTTAAAAGCGATAAGATGTGGGTAAAGTGGGTTCATGCATACTATATCAAGAGGTTTTCCTATGATACAGTGAGAATCAGTGCTCAATGTTCCTGGTTACTCAGGAAAATCATAGATACAAGGGAATGGTTGACTGAGATAGGTGGCTGGCAGGCTGTTTGTATTGATAACAAGTTTTCAATAAGGAAAACTTATAGACTTCTTGTAGGGGAGTTTGATAGGGTGCATTGGAGGAGAGTAATTTGTAATAATGCTGCTGCTCCAAAGAGTAAATTTATCCTGTGGCTTGGGCTGCATAACAGACTGGCTACTACAGACAGGCTAAGTATGTGGGGTATAAGCTGCGATATTATTTGTAGTTTATGTAGGAGGGATAATGAATCTGTCCACCACCTTTTCTTTCTTTGTGATTATGCTAATGAGGTGTGGCAGGGTGTGTGCAGCAAGCCGAGACTTACTAACATTAGTAGCAGCCTTCACAGCATTATGGAAATGGCTAAGAGGAAAGCAACACAGAAGCAAGGGAAAATTTTTGTCATGGCATTCACTGAATGTTTCTATGCAATCTGGAGGCAACGTAACAGTCAAATTTTTTCTCAAACTCTTAATTTAGTGGATGATGTAATTAGGGATATTTTGTTTAGGGTTGCTGTGAGATGCTCTGATGAGGATAGGCAGACTATGATTATGTAAGTTTGCATGGTTTAGGGTGTGTGTAGCTATGCTAGCTTGGTGATTAGCATTTTGTAATCACCATTCTTTTTGGTAATATAATTCTTCATTTGCCAAAAAAAAATCCTTATCTTATAAGAAAAGAAGGAAATCAGTTTTTATTAAAGATAAAATTGGATTTTGAAAAGGAAAAGAATTCTATCCCTTTATTTTAGGAATAAAAATTGTTCAAAAAGATAATTACTTCTTGGAGAATATATAATTTTATACAGCTGATTGAATCATATAAGGGATAAAAATCATTATAACAAATCACGTTTTCAGATTTAGCGAGATTAACATTTTGAGAGCTGAAAGCGATCTCCCAGAGCACAGTGTACGGCACAGAGTTCTAGTAGTTTAAGGTTTCTAAACAAAGTTTGTAACGATCCTCTATTTGCTTGAATAAGAAGCACACTTTTGCGGAATTATTTTTTCTATAATTTTCATATTATAGAGAGTAGCAACACTTAAGGTTAAGTGTTGGGGAGCACTACTAGAGTTAGTAGTGGGGGAATCGAATTGTATCAAGAGTTTTATATTTTACAATTGAAATAATAAAAGAGTAGTTTGTGTGGACGTAGATCTCAGAGGTGAGATTGAACTACGTTAAATTCCTATGTCTTATTATTTGATTTCATTGTTTATTGTTTTGATACAATTTCGTTCGAGCAAAAAATCAATCGGAGAGTTTACGAGTGAATAACACAGTGCACGGCACTGTGCCATAATAGTATTTTTGCGAAAATCGATTCGCTTTAGTCACCCAATTCAACCC
The DNA here is from genome assembly GCA_947646795.1 of Beta lomatogona. Classification (NCBI taxonomy): domain Eukaryota; kingdom Viridiplantae; phylum Streptophyta; class Magnoliopsida; order Caryophyllales; family Amaranthaceae; genus Beta; species Beta lomatogona. The sequence continues at coordinate 51,406 of CANSNZ010000911.1, read as the reverse complement.
CCCTTTCTTGAATGTCACCTTGTGCTCCAACAAGTGGTGTCAGAGCAGGCTATTCTCAAAAGGCTCATGCTTAGAGAATAGAAGTCATGAACATGCAAGATGACTCTCGAGATAGACACATAAAGTGCTCGATTTTTAACGGAAAAGACTACGGATGGTGGAAGGCTAGGATGAGGATCTACATCCAAGGATCGGATTATGAATGCTGGAAAGTCATAAGAAAAGGACCAATCCTTATCCAAACCAAAGATGCTGAAGGAAATATGGTCGACCAAGATGAAGACGACTACAATTCGACGACTATGCAAAAGCCGAAAAGAACTTCAAAGCTATGAGTATTCTCCAATATGGAATTAGACGTGATGAATACTCAAGGATCTCGGCATGCTCTACAACAAAGGAGATATGGGATACTTTAGATTTGGCCCACGAAGGTACGAATGAGGTAAAACAATCTCGAATTGATTTACTTGTGCAACAATATGAACTGTTTACTATGAATGAGGAATAATCTATTAAAGAGATGTTTACCCAATTCACACTAATCACTAATGAATTGCATTCTCTAGGCAAAACCTATACTTTTGAAGATTTAGTTAGAAAGGTGTTAAGAAGTTTAACAAATAGTTGGCTCCCTAAAATAACTGCTATTCAAGAAGCTAAAGATTTGAAAAAACTCTTACTAGAACAACTTATTGGATCATTAATTACTCATGAACTTGTTTTAGATTCTAAGACTAATGAACCAAAAATTATGGGTATAGCCTTAAGAACTGAATTGGAAAGTGAAGGTAGTGATAGTGATGATGATATTGATCTTCTTACTAGGAGATTTAAAAAATTTCTCAAAAAGAACAAAAACAACAATCATAAAAAAGATGGAAATTTCAAAGGTAAGAGCACTACCTCTAACTTTAAGAAAGGTGCTACTAATTCTTGTTATTTCAAGTGTGGTGAGTACAATCACAGGATAAAGGAATGTCCCTTATGATATGATGAGAAGCCTAAAGAAACAAGGGAGCAAACATAGAAGGAGTTCAAGAAAGCAATGATTGCTTTGTCGTTTGGGGGAGATTCGGATTCCGAAGAGGAACAGTCGAGGGCACAAAGGTGCCATGAAGCAAAATTGTGTCCGAATGCTGTACGCGACAACTCGAGAGAAAGGCACAGTGCCTGGATGATTCTCACTTGTGTCTAATGGCAAAAAATTCAAACTCACAAGATGAAACCGAGGACAGTGAGGTAAGTCTTCTTTCTCTAAAACCTTCAATACATCTTCTTTCAAAAAACAACTTGTTACTTTGCTTGGAAATGTCATTGATAATGTCAAGAAAAAATAGTGTTGCGAAAAATGTAAAGTATGTAACTCAAATATGGGTTAGAAAGGACTTGTTAGAAGCTCAACAAAAAAAAGGGTCCCAAACATATTTGGGTTCCTAAAACTAACAAGTGATCTTTTTGCAGCCAAACGTGAGAGGAAGCAGCCTATGGTATCTCGACAGTGGCTGCTCAAGACATACGACTGGTGGTAAATCTCAATTCCTCTCACTAGTAGCCTACCATGTAGGGTGTGTTACATTTGGCGACAACAATAAGGGAGAAATAATTGGTATTGGAAACTTTGGCTAATCCCTAACACACTCCGTAGAGAATGTGATGTTGGTAAGTAGTTTGAAACACAATTTGTTGAGCACATCACAATTGTGTGATCGAGGTAATTTTGTTGAATTTCATGCATGAGTGTTTTACAAGATAATTCGTGGCTTTGGGATTAATATCCTGGAAATTAGTTGAGTATTATGCCTGTTGTTTTCCTTTAAATATGTTAATTGGAGTAGGAGTGCATGTCTTTGTGAAACACTGTGAGAAAAAGTCTACTTGATATAAAAAGGACTCGTAATGGTCTAATGATGTTGTCCTAATGTCATGATCCTAAGTTGCCGAACTAATGAGCTATATGATCCTAAGTTGCCGAATTATTGAGCTATGAAATGCTAATTCTTTCTCCTATGGCAAGCTTGATTTTTATCCCGATATTCTGATTTTCAGTTTATGAGTTTGACATTTGTGCCTCGTTATTTTTTTTCATATGTCTCACCGTACCTCATCTTCATTTCCCTATTATCATCCTTCTTTTCCTCACATATTGATCCAATGTTCAACAAGTGCTTTTAATCTTGATTAATGATAATTTACGGGTCAAGAATATCTTGATAAGATGATGGAAGAAAAAGACGCATCAATTAAGGGGGAACATGAAAAGGTTGGAATGAAACACAAATACGTGAAAGAATGAAAAGTACAAATTCACACTGTGCAAGGCACAATGCTAGGAGATGTATCTAAAAAAAAATGAGGTCCGAATTAACTTATTATCTTTGATCTCTTATTGATTGACTCTAGTATTATTGTATGGTCTGACTCTGCTTTAAAAAAAAAAAGAAGAAAGGAGAAAGAATGAAAAGAAAAAGAAAAGAAAAGAAAAGAAGAAGACAAGGAGAGTAAGATACTTGTGTTAGATAAATCTTAGAGTTCAATTCATAGATGAAAAACATTATCAAAGTTTTGAAGATCATCATTTTGGATTCCAGTATATTCGAAGATCAGTTATATTTGGAAGAGAATAGATTGTTCAGTGGCACAGAAACACACACAATGCCACAGTGAAGAAAGTCCTATGATGTTTATTTGCTGAAGTTGAAAATCTAAAAAGAAAGGTTTAAGCACTTGTTGAGCCAATTGCCATTTCAAATTTTCAAGCTTGCATTACCTTTCTTTATCTAACTTTCTTAGCTATTAGCCATGATCCTTCATGAGTATTTCTTGCTTCATAACTTCGGATTGTGAGTTGGATTATTTTTTTTGCTTAAGACTTTGGATTGTGAGTTGGATTATGACATAGCACCAGCATCCTTAGTATCTATTGCTTGAGCTACTTGCATTATTTTGATGACTATATCTCTTTTTTGTGTAGCTGGACATGTTGTTGCTGTTTTTTTTTATAATGTCAAAAGGGGGAAGATGCGTATAATACTTAGACTAATGAATGAAATTACTAGTGAATGAAATTATCTCATGTGTAAGTATTTGGCTATTTGGTTATCTTGGTTACCATGTTACTTGTGAATGTATGACAATGATGTTGAGTTATTTTCCCTAATGTGATTAATAGTGCATTTTTTGAGGGGGAATTATTATGTGTTTGTCATCATCAAAAATGGGGAATTTGTTGTGTTTGAACTTCGAATATTTTAATGATGATAAACACCCTATGCTATAGCATGAATATTTGTAACAGTGTACGAGCTATCAAGATTGAATGATGTGAAGACAAAGAAGCTTAGGTCTAGTTATATTAATTCATGTGTATGCAATGTAATTAACATATTAGAACTTTGTGCTAAAATTAGAAAGGGAGAGTTTTGATAAAACATGATTTTCAAAAAACATTTGTAATAAGAAAAGGATTTTTATTTTCGAAAATCAGTTTTTAATAAGATAAGTTTTTTTGTTTTCGAAAAAAAATCAAGACAACGTAAGTTGAAGATTTTCAGAAAAAAAAAAGAAGTTTAATAAAAAGAGAAAAACTGTTTTTTAATTGTGATAAAGTTTGTTTGATAAAAATTGATTTAGAGTTGATATAATATATGGAGAAATCATTTTCTTATAAGGAAAGAAGGAAATCAGTTTTTATAAAAGATAAAATTTGATTTTGAAAAGGAAAAGAATTCTATCCCTTTATTTTAGGAATAAAAATTGTTCAAAAAGATAATTACTTCTTGGAGAATAATTTTTATTCAGCTGATTGAATTATATAAGGGATATAAATCATTATAACAAATCACGTTTTTAGATTTAGGGAGATTAACATTTTGAGAGCTGAAAACGATCTCCCAGATCACAGTGTACGGCACAGAATTCTAGTAGGTTAAGGTCTCTAAACAAAGTTTGTAACGATCCTCTATTTGCTTGAATAAGAAGCACGTTTTTGATGAATCATTTTTTCTGTAATTTTCATATTATAGAGAGTAGCAACACTTTGGGTTAAGTGTTGGGGAGCACTACTAGAGTTACTAGTGGGGGAATCGAATTGTATCAAGAGTTTGATATTTTACGATTCAGATAATAAAAGAGTAGTTTGTGTGGACATAGATCTCAGAGGTAAGATTGAACCACGTTAAATTCCTGTGTCTTATTATATGATTTCATTGTTTATTGTTTTGATACAATTTCGTTCGAGCAAAAAATCAATCCGAGAGTTTACGAGTGAATAACACAGTGCACGGCATTATGCCATAAGAGTGTTTTTGCAAAAATCGATTAGCTTTAGTCACTCAATTCAACCCCCTTTTCTTAAGTGACACCTTGTACTCCAACAATTACACTTGTAGAGTTATGTGCTTGTCCTCTAACACTTATAGTTTACTTATGTGCTGTAATGTGTAATCTAGAATATTGTCACAGCTGCAAAGATTCTATTGTTGTGAGGTCTCGATTTTATTATACTAAAGGGCCCTAGCTAGCACTTTTTTTTGAGGGGCTAGCTAGCACTTATATGTGCTACAAATGCCACGGACATTGGTTTTGATTTTCCGGCCTTCAAACTTGAGAGTGTGTTTGGTTTGATAGAAAACATTTTTTATGAATTTTTCTTCAGGTGGAAAACGCTAATGAATATTCATTTTCCTTTGTTTAGTTTAATGATAAACTATTAAATTAAGCATGAAAAAATGGTCAATAGAGATGTTGGGAATAAGAGAATGGAGCGAGGAAAATTGTTTTCCTTCAAATTTTGGAAAAAAAATGATGAAAAATAATTTTACACCTTATTTTTCTTTTTAAATCCTTTATCCAAATTCGAACCAAATAACAGAAAATCAGAAAAATATTTTTCTTGAAAAACGTTTTTCTCCAAAATAACAGAGCCTGAGTAAAAAATTGATTGCCATAATAGTTTTTAACTTTTCATACACCACCATAAATCCCATTTTGAAGATCATGATGAACTGTAAGACTAACAAATTTTTTTTTTTGAAGGGGTAAGACTAACAAATTAAATAATAACAAATGAAATCGGTAATCTAGTTGTATTTCAATTTTAAAAACCAGTCTTAATTTAGACGTCACTTCGCATCTAGATGATGAGCCTCCGCCATTAACTTCAAAATTTCCTGGCCATAGTGTACTAATCATATGGCTAATAATGTGGTGCACGTTTTAAAAGATATCAACGTCGTCGATCACGCAATATGGGTTCGAGGAATGATAAACCAAAATTGGATATTGGTTTTGCCCTCCAATATCCATGGCAAAACCGTAAATTTGCAAGGGAAGTAAAAGTGGAAAGGTCTGCCTTAGAGCATCAACATTCATTAACATCCCCATAATTTCTCTCTCCTCACCTCATTCGTCCACATCACACTAACTTTATCACCCACCCTCCCCATTTCACAATTCCATACATACATTCATTAACCTCCACCTTTACCTTCTCTCTCCTACTTTTCCATACCGTACCTCCTTTTCTCTCTCCTACTTTTCATACCCCACTAATATCAATAAAATAATTTGATTCATCACATTAATTTTAGATAATATTAATTAAATCAAAATATGGTAATTATAATTAAATAATTACCTTCTAATTAAGCGGATTAATTCATTAATTATATTACGTTAACAAAAAAATGTTATTTTTAATTACACTAGTTTATCCATTTTTCCTTTGCGATTTAATGAGAAATTATGGACTTTTGAAGTGTTGAAAATATATCAAGATTGGTCTCTATTTATAGAGGATAAAAAAATATGGTCATTGGTATACTTTTTTTTTGTTATTCATTATATATAAAAAGTTATGTCATTTTTAATAAACGGTAATATTAAGTTAAAGCAGCGACACATGGCATGTCCTGGTTCGTCCGTGTGCTGGTGCTTGCAGCGTGTGACAAATGTCACCTTATTATTGGCCCGCTGCTTTTTTTCAAACAAAAATCCCACATGCTGCTGGGAGTACAACTTCACGCGCGATTTTAATCCCATATTCTATACACGTGGCGACGCGCGATTCGCCTTCATTATGGGATGGTTTCCTATTTATTGGTGGTCCACATTATTGGGTAACCAATCTACATTCATGGGAATGTCTCCTTTTTACATTTTTTTGCAATGGGGAACCTAAAAACCCATGAATGTAGGTGCTCTTATGTATTATTTCGGCTTAGGCACAGTAGGGGCAAAGTAGTAGGCTGCCAACCCTTGTGAGTACTGAGTTGTGACATGGTAGCTGAGATGGAAGATGAAATAGTCTTTTCTTCTTTTTTTTCTTTTTTTTACACCAGCTTTTTCCTTTTTTTTACAGCATAATTGGGGTTGATGGGCATGATGGCCCCATTTAAGATTTGTAAAGTCCATAGAGATTGTGTTTTTGTGCATGAAGTCAGTGTGTCTGTAATTACACGAGCTTCGCGTAAATTATATTAAATATATGTAAATAGTGTATATGAGTAACATTTATTTTAATTTTTGGAGAATATGGTGAGCATATTTAATTTTTTTTTAATGTGCCTCAATTAAGTTTGTAAGTTCCAAAATAATTTTTTTTTTCCCTGCATCTCGCCACTTTGACTAATTGTTAAAAGACTAAACATGCATTTAATGACAAGATCTTCCAGCATGAAAAAAATTTAGTTTTATCTTTTTTGAACTTATTATGCAATATGAGTTAAATATAATTGTCATCTAGCTATTCTACTCAATATTATAAATTTTAAATTACTTATTTACATCTTTTTCTATAGGGGTAAAAGTTGATACGGCCCGCCAATCGGACACGAAATCGACCCATTAATGGGTCGAGGGGGTTGACTTGTTTAGTACACGCATCGACACAACACATGTTGTAAACGGGTCGGTTACGGCTAAGGGGTTTGACCCATCTAAGTAAGCGGATGACACGACATGAAACAATTTGATCAATTCAATTCTCAACTTTAACGTGCAAAATCCGACACAACTCGCCAATACGACCTATATCGACTTGTTATTAGCAGGTGTCGGTCGAGGGCGTTGACATGTTTCGTACACTGGCCGACACGATACATTTATTAAATGAGTCGGGTTTAGGTTAAGAAGTCAAACAGTTTTGAGAGTTGTGGCAACACTTTTCAGTCATTGTCATAGGCTATATTTCTTGTAGTGTGACCGAGTTGGCACAAATCCGACTTCGACCCGATTATAATCCCTACTTTTTTTTTTCCTTTTAAGCACTACTTATCTCCATCCTTTTATGCCACCATTTCAGCCATAACCAAATAAAAATAATTTAATTCTTCCACATTTATTAATTTCTTTTTCAGTTATGATAGGAGTTTATATATGCTCTTTGTATTTTAGTGGTTTGTATACATGGGAACTTTTTTTCCCCTTTTCTTTATTTTATGCACCTCAAACTATAGTCATTATAAGTTTGTAACTGACATTGTACAATATAATTAACATCCCAAAATCCTAGTAAAAAAAAAGAATTCCAAAATTAATGCTAATAATAAGAGATAAAAAGAACTATTCTAATTTCTAAATAAAAAAGATTAAGATTTTAGCTAATTTAATCATGGGAGGAATCCTATCAAAAAAGAAAAAAAATCCACATCGAACTAGCATACAACTAGAAGATACTTAGTGAATTAGTGTAGAAGTAGCGCAAATTTTATGAAATTTTATAGAAGTACCAAATAAACTTTTTTATTCTTGAGCTAATCAATTTATCTGAACTTATGAGACCTTATTAGTTCTTTATTAGACCTTATTTGAGCTTCTCTCAACTAAACTGAATTTATCTGAACTTCTTTTTCCTGATGAGGATTGAAAATAAAGTGAATAAAATAGGCCCAAAGTGTATGTTACTTTAAGTTGAAAGTTTCAGAAATTAATTTTTCCTCTTTTTGGCAATTGTAGGTGGATGATGTTTATCATAAATTTTTGTAGAAAAACAAGTTCAACCTGAATTTTGGAAATATTTGAACTGAACTTATCGTAGATTCATATTTCTAACTTGATGTTCAGACAATTTATAATATCATTCAATAAAAATGAGCTCAACTGAAAGCTCGACTTGTGCTTGAACTCCATTAATATAAATGAGCTGGACATGAATAAAGGAGGAGAAAACAGAGAGTGAAACATGCATCATGTGATTGATAATAAAATGAAGCTTTCTTTTTATAAGAAATTACCCAAAAGAATAATACATAAAAGAAATTGTTTATAGATGTTGTGTGACTTGTTCTGAATGATATTATTTTTCATGTCAAAGAAAAAAATAAAAAGAAAAAGTAGTCATTATGATCATTGTTATAACTCTTCATAAGATAATTAGTCGTTATGATTAATGTTATAACTCTTCATAGGAGAACTAGTCATTAAGATAACCGTTATTACTATTGAAAGTCGTTATACTAACCTTTGTAAGATAAGTATTCATTATGATAGGTCGTTATAGTAACCTTCATAGTTTATTATGATAGGTTGTTAGGATAATCATATGAGAATTAATCGTTGCTTTTGAATATTGTTTGGATATGTACGAGTTCACGATTATTGTTCTTACTACATCAAATATTGTTTACATAAATAGTACCACTGTGTACACAGATAGTGGTTTTTGTTTACTTAATACTATTAGAATATGTCTATACTATTACAATATTACAATATTTATGCACTAATACAGACAATAGTGGTGTGTACAATTGAACGCACCTAGGGATTTGACAAACAAACCTTATGTTTACAAGTATAGTCTTTTTTTACGATAGTGGTTTTGTAGCTTCAAGTTTGCTAATAACGAATATATATACCAACCCCCTACGAGTGTCCTACGGATTTGACAAACAGCCTTTATATTCACATGTATAGTTCTTTTTCATACGTGGATAGTGGTAGCTTCAACTTTTGCTAGTGAAGAATATGTATACCAACCCAGTACGAGTGTCACATACAACAGTGTTGTGTACAATTGAACAAAACGACGGACTTCAGAACAACATTTATGTTTGCATGTATAGTCCTTTTTATTACGTGGATAGTGATTTTGTTGCTTCAAATGTCGCTAGTGAAGAATATGTATACCACTACAAGTGAAGAATATTGATTCAAGTTAAGCGCTTGGACCTATTAGTTATTGTGGTCCCAACTTTCTCTCTCTACATTCCTTGGTAACTCCCACTTTCTCTATGTTTCACTTATTGTGAAACGGATGAAGTATTAGTTAAGGAGTGAAGTACATTAGTTAAGCGGTGAAGTATATTAGTTAAGCGCTGAAATGTAATACTTATATCATAAAAACAATACTATAACACATCTTATCTGTTCAATCACAACAATACCACATAATTACGTGTGCAAAAGGGGGACTAGATTTGCGAAGAGGTGGAAAAAAGAAAGTAATTTTAAGAAGACTACAAAAAAAAATTCCAAGAACCGAACTGAAATTGATACAATTACTCCAAATGCTAGGTTTTTTTAAGTTCTTTTTTCAGGTTCTCTTTTGTATTTCACATTTTAGATTTATAAAAAAGTTATTTCTTCATTTATATTGAAAACTAAAAAATGATTAATAGATCTTGACTAATTACAGAACAACACTAACTAATATACTTGATATGTTAACTAAAAAATAATGTAAGTCTACATATAGATTACCAGCTCCAAATTATTGTGCTAAAATACTTAACTAATCCGCCAAAAATACTAACTAATTCACCAAAAATATTATCATGAGAATTTGTGAGACGCGGTCCGTTTTTGAAAAACATATTTTATAATGGTAATGTATTGAGACGCGCATAACCATCCCAAGTTTATGGTCCTTCATATGATTGTCTACTAAACAATAATAGAAATTTAGTAGAACATACTAATAATCATCCCAAATAATTTACTAGAACGTACTAATGATAATCCCAAGTTTGTGGTCCTTCCTTCATATGATCGTGTACTAAACAATAATAGTAATTTAGTAGAACATACAAATAATCATCTCAATATAATTTATTATAACGTACTAATGAGCATCCCAAGTTTGTGGTCCTTCCTTCATATGATCGTCTACTAAACAATAATAGTAATTTATTAGAACATACTAATAATCATCCCAATATAATTTATTATAACGTACTAATGAGCATCTGTAATTTTTGGTATTTTATTGTTTTCGTATCATATATCGTGCACAAGGTGTGATCCTATACAATTTTTTAACTCCCCACGTCCATTGTATATATATATCATTACCACACCACATGAATTTAATGTATATATATATATATACATTAAATTCATGTGGTGTGGTAATGATCAAGGGAAACCACTGCCTGTGTAAAAGAAAGTCTTATAAATTAATTATAACCACTGTGGTTACAGAACAAACCGCGGTATGTGTAATTGAAACCATTATATTTACATAATATGTTTACTTTGTGTAATTAAAAAAAAAATCTACTTGAATTGCAACCACTAAATAATGTTTATGGAGCTGTATTAAAATATAGATATAAAAATGATAAAAAGGAAAATGTGTGCAGATATCATTCAGGGACATTTAAGGCAAACGAGATCAATTGGGATATAAATAAAAAAGAATTAAAAGCCGTAAAATATGGAATCAAAAAATTTGAATGTTACATAGTTTATAGCAAATTTATAATTAGAACGAGATAATAGAACTGTTAGAAGTCGGGCTAACCCAAAAATTGCAGGATTCTATTACAAGGAAGGAGATAAACCGGATTATAGCCGACATCAATCAATATGAGTTTAGTATTGAATTACTAAAAACTAACGAAAATTGTTATGCGGATTACCTCTCCGAGCTAGTTCAACAACTAGTTCTAAAGAATCGGGCACAAGAGCTACAAATCAAAGAGCTAATGGATGAGCTAACTCTCCTAAAAAGAGAGAAAGCGGTTTCCGGTAATCCTGGAAAGGAGCAAATGGATATTGGCGGTAGCCAAAACTATATTGGCGAAGCGAGAATTATATCGGCGAAGCCAAAAACTATATTGGCAAGTAGCCAAAATTATAAAACTCAAGCTATTACAAGAAAAGTTAATACTCCTACAACCAGGAGAAATATGTCTTTACAAAATTATTTTTCATGCCAAGATAAACCTAAAACCCTTCTTAACGAGATAGAATTTCCTACCCTCGTGCCGAGATACAACCTCATTTTTGAAAAAATTAACCCTTGGATCAAAACAAACCATGAACCCCCGAGGTTCGAGCGTATATTTCCAATTTCCTAATAATTGCCAATAAGCTAAACACAAACCCAGAAGTAACCACAAAAAATAGCCAATCGGAGATAGAGAGCGGTTATGTCACAAACCCTCTAAAAAAGATAAATGAGTTAATTGCCTTCCCGCATTGTAATACAAATATGATTAAAGCGACTTATGACTATGGTCTTCTAAATTCAGTTTATACCTTAAATGGAGAAGAACTATCATCAATACCCAAGTTATATAAAGTAGCCAAAAACTATTTAAATATCACAAAGGCTCAGATGATCTTTGTGAGATGTTATACTGACCCCTTGCGAAGTTACACATCAAGAAATAAAGCAATGTATACGAGTAGTCAAAATGGGATGTACCCCCCATTTCCTTCTCCCCGGAAGAGATAAGAGCTCAACCTGAGCTAATTATCAATGATATACCGGGAAGTCCTCCGAGAAAAAAGAGCTGTAAAAATAAAGACAATTTATGAAGCATTATGCAAGCATAATACAAGAAGTTAAAATTATTTAGATATTCAAATAATTTGCATGGTATAAATTTTATCAAATTTATTATTATATTCTATTTTAAGATTTTGTATTTCTTCATTAAAATTATTTTCTACTCTATATACTTTGTCTAATATTTATTTGGTATTAAGATGTATTATTTTAATAGATTCTTCCATTTTTCTCATTCTTTCATCATATTTCCGTTCTAGTTTTTCTAGTTTTTTATAAATATCGTTAATTGTTTTATTGTCCTGATAGCTACATTCTATGTTTGTCAGTTGTACTAAATTATGTTCTAGCGCTAATCTTCTTTCTCTCTGTCAAATTCATTTTCTAATATCATTTGTTTTCGATCTTTAATTAAATAAAATGTGCCTTCACTAATTTCTGCAAATTGTCTATTTTGATTAGTCTTATGTATTTTAAATGGACCGTCTGGATATCTAATAATTTCTTCTTCAATGGTTTTTTTCGTTTTTATTCATTATTCATTATTCTTCTTGTTTAAATACTCGTTCATATTCTACTTCGATTTTCTTTCTTAAAAGTAATTCGGGAAATAACTGTGAATATTCTTTAGTGATCTTTTTTCCTAATATTTCGTAACCTTGTTCCTCTAATTCTATTGGTAACTTAGTATTACTTGACTCTGGTTTGTCTGATTTATTTTTACTTTCATTCAGTAATTTTATAATTAATAAAATATTCGTATTAATTATCTTTAAACTAGTACCTAAGTGTTCGTCTTTTTCTAGTTCACTCATAAGCATAAGGCTGGTTTTCTATTTTTCTTATAATTATTATAATCTGCTAGAATTTTCTTAACCACATCTTCCTGTTTCTTAATTTGTATTTCTAGTAGTTCTCGTTGATCATCAAAAGGTTTTAACTCGTTTTCAATTTCGTCATAGTCGAAATTATCATTCAATGTTGCTCTTTCTAATATTTGTAGTTTATTGATGATAGCTATTTGCTTTTGATTACTTAATTCTAAACTTTTAATATCCGCTTGCATAAGTGATATAAAGTATTGCCAATTAGCTTTTCTCATTGCTCTGTTTACTTGTGATTTAGTACTCATACGTATAATGAATTTTGTAAATCTTTAAGTTGTTTATCCGTTAAGTATTTATTTTTCCTATTTTTTAAATCAGTTAAATATTTTACTAAAGCATTCGTCATTTCATTATCTTTTCGTGTATAGGCTTCGAATAAATAATTTTCAAATTCATCTATTTTATCTTGTAAAATCCTGATTTGAAATTTTAACATAAAATCTCTCATTTCTATATGTTCTTTAACATTTCTTATTTGTGTTTTCATTCTTAAAACAAACAGGTAGTTAAGCAAATAAATAGTATAAAGAAATATTATTTTTCTGTATGAACTTTTGTTCAGACTCAATCCCTTTGCTCATAATTAATAAACCTTAATCGGTTAATAACAATTCTATTAGCTTTCATATAAGTACTGCTAATCCGCTTTGACAACCCTTAAGCACTTAAGCATAATTAAATAAATTCATGTTTGTCAACCTCACCACATAGGTTTTATGCATCACGCCCTACAACGCCTTCTCATTCTTAACGGCAAAACGGGCTCCTACTACCAATTGTCTCTTGGTTTCTAAACATGAGTTTACTTAATCGGGAAATCATATTTAAGATAGCATACATCCTATATGAAATTATAGAATCATCTTAACAGATCTTAGTATTATTATAAACTAGGGGATTGAATTTAAATTCAGTTCATAGAGAAAAGGATTACCTTATCTGCTTCCATAATTACTTGTGAAATAGATTGTTCCATAAACGCTGAAATAGACATACAAAATTGGGTATCTAGGATAACTGCTAAATTAATCGAAACTAAAATACACGTTAGTGCAGCGGCTAATTATATTGAAGCTACTATAACAGGAATAGCTAAAAGATATTTAACTAATATAGGCATACTAGAATTAACTGAACTAAGAAGCACTAAGATAGAAGGAATTGAAATGACAGATCCAATACAAATGTTGAAAAAATATGAGAAGATAATTCGAAGAGAATTTGGTAATCCAAATACGAGATTTAAAATATGCTATAGCCAAAAAGGAGTATTGCAAGTCCCAATTATATAATATGCAAATATGTTCTATGTGTCCAAAGATTTAAATAAATATACTTGTGCATTCCAAATGAATTATTATGAATTAGGAACCGAAACCCCTGAACAATTAGCTGTATTTCGAAAATTATATTTTGAAAAATTACCAGCACCTATAAATACTATGGTACAACAAGCTTATTACACAGAACTTAAAACAGGAACTTTAGGAGAACAAATAGCATATTTACAAGCATGGTATAAAAATTATTGTATGGAAGTTAATAACCAAAAGGAATTTAGAAAACAAGCTAAATTTAATGACTGTTGTAAAGATATGAAATACCTAAATTTGGATGTCACAAGTTAAACAAAAGATATAAAACAAAAAGACCTAAATTAATGCAAAGACGATATAAAAGATTCAAACCATATGGAAAATATAAAAATAAGAAAAGATCAAATAAAAATTACTTTATTAAAAGAATAATTTATAAATATGCAAAAAACCCCAAAAGATGTAAATGTTACAATTGTGGACAGATAGGTCATATAGCAAGAGAATGCAAAACAAAGACAAATAGAAATAATACTAAAAATATTAAAATGTCAATTTCATTGAACTCCATATAGCGAATATGAATTAGGCAAAACCAATATACCACCGGATGAAGAAATATATGTGCTCGAATATGAAACAGATAATGATGAAATCAATGGAATAGAAAGCCATGAAGAAAGTAATGAAGAAAAAGATAATATTGAAACCGATAGTGATGAATAAAGAACTACAACAAGTAGATTATGATGAAGATATTACGGAACAACATAGAAATCAAAGAGCTATTTTGATTTGCAAAAATATAATTCATTAAAATATGAAGGATTTACTTTGTCACCCGATAAAATAATAGATAAGAAAGTATATTGGTTTTGCCTAATTCATATTCTGCTATATGGAGTTCAATGAAATTGACATTTTTAATATTTTTAGTATTATTTCTATTTGTCTTTGTTTTGCATTCTCTTGCTATATGACCTATCTGTCCACAATTGTAACATTTACATCTTTTGGGGTTTTTTGCATATTTATAAATTTTTCTTTTAATAAAGTAATTTTTATTTGATCTTTTCTTATTTTTATATTTTTCATATGGTTTGAATCTTTTATATCGTCTTTGCATTAATTTAGGTCTTTTTGTTTTATATCTTTTGTTTAACTTGTGACATCCAAATTTAGGTATTTCATATCTTTTACAACAGTCATTAAATTTAGCTTGTTTTCTAAATTCCTTTTGTTTATTAACTTCCATACAATAATTTTTATACCATGCTTGTAAATATGCTATTTGTTCTCCTAAAGTTCCTGTTTTAGGTTCCGTGTAATAAGCTTGTTGTACCATAGTATTTATAGGTGCTGGTAATTTTTCAAAATATAATTTTCGAAATACGACTAATTGTTCAGGGTTTCGGTTCCTAATTCATAATAATTCATTTGGAATGCACAAGTATATTTATTTAAATCTTCTGGACACATAGAACATATTTGCATATTATATAATTGGGACTTGCAATACTTCTTTTTGGCTATAGCATATTTTAAATCTGTATTTGGATTACCAAATTCTCTTCGAATTATCTTCTCATATTTTTTCAACATTTGTATTGGATCTGTCATTTCAATTCCTTCTATCTTAGTGCTTCTTAGTTCAGTTAATTCTAGTATGCCTATATTAGTTAAATAGCTTTTAGCTATTCCTATTATAGTAGCTTCAATATAATTAGCCGCCGCACTAACGTGTATTTTAGCTTCGATTAATTTAGCAGTTATCCTAGATACCCAATTTTGTATGTCTATTTCAGCGTTTATGGAACAATCTAAATTTAAAGTTTCTCCGGCTTGATTATCTCTTGTTATGTAGTCGTTTTCTATTTTACTTCGATATTTTCATATATAGTCGTTATTTTTATACTTATAATCATAATATTTTTTCCTTTTAAAGGTAGGTTTATAACTTCTATCAGTTTCCATATAATCATAATCTCCTTCTCTGTAGACTTTCGTAAGTACGTTAACTTCTTCATCTTTATCTGAGTTAAAGTCCGCTTCTAAATAATTTGAATATCTAAATTCTTGACTGGATTGTTCGAACAAGTTTCATCACTGTCTTGTAATACATTTATATTGTTTACTTCAAGTCTTTCAATTTCCGTAGTTAAGGCTTCTATAACAGTATTATTCGGGGTCTCGTTATCCGATTCATGGATTTCCGATATTTCATTATTGTCTTTAATATTACTCATAAGTTGTTCTTCGATTTTATCAAATTTATTATTATATTCTATTTTAAGATTTTGTATTTCTTCATTAAAATTATTTTCTACTCTATATACTTTGTCTAATATTTGTTTGGTATTAAGATGTATTATTTTAATAGATTCTTCCATTTTTCTCATTCTTTCATCATATTTCCGTTCTAGTTTTTCTAGTTTTTTATAAATATCGTTAATTGTTTTATTGTCCCGATAGCTACATTCTATGTTTGTCGGTTGTACTAAATTATGTTCTAGCGCTAATCTTCTTTCTCTGTCAAATTCATTTTCTAATATCATTTGGTTTTCGATCTTTAATTAAATAAAATGTGCCTTCACTAATTTCTGCAAATTGTCTATTTTGATTAGTCTTATGTATTTTAAATGGACCGTATGGATATCTAATAATTTCTTCTTCAATGGTTTTTTCGTTTTTATTCATTATTCATTATTCTTCTTGTTTAAATACTCGTTCATATTCTACTTCGATTTTCTTTCTTAAAAGTAATTCGAGAAATAACTGTGAATATTCTTTAGTGATCTTTTTTCCTAATATTTCGTAACCTTGTGGTGAGGTTGACAAATATTCGCCGATGATCCTCTAGCTTCATCACCGCTTTATTTATAGGCAAATATATTACAAGTGCCGTACGCTTTTACAATACTATTCATACTACCGTAGCTACGGTGAAAAGTGCTACGATAAAAGTACTGTTCACTAATCACTTTACATATTTTACGCGTTTAGCCGCCTAACTTTTGTCGTGTAGTAACTAGTACAAAGTTTATCTATTATAGGATTATATGATAGTACAAAAGTATCTTATCTTGTTACAATTTCCTGTCCATCGAGAGGATTCGATTCTATCTTCATCATCCATATCTTCAATAGTCGGGACGGTATTTTGTTGAGTTTTGCATAGCTGGCAAATATGATTATTATTTTGCTGCATCCAGCTACAGTGTTTTTTCAGAGTATCTGGTGTCATAAAATTTCTCGGAATGTACCGAGTAACTGGCTCCTGATCAGGGTGGAGCAAACTCCATATCCATGACTTAATAACTTCTATGGAATCATATCCATATTCTTTGCTTTGAGTCATGATAAGTGTATTAGGCTCCTTATGGTTTATCCATACTTGGAGTTTGTATTATGCTGCATAATGCTTCATAAATTGTCTTTATTTTTACAGCTCTTTTTTCTCGGAGGACTTCCGGTATATCATTGATATTTAGCTCAGGTTGAGCTCTTATCTCTTCTCGGGAGAAGGAAATGGGGGTACATCCCATTTTGACTACTCGTATACATTGCTTTATTTCTTGATGTGTAACTTCGCCGTGGGTCGTATAACATCTCACAAAGATCATCCGAGCCTTTGTGATATTTAAATAGTTTTTGGCTACTTTATATAACTTGGGTATTGATGATAGTTCTTCTCCATTTAAGGTATAAACTGAATTTAGAACACCATAGTCATAAGTCGCTTTAATCATATTTGTATTACAACCCGGGAAGGCAATTAACTCATTTATCTTTTTTAGAGGGTTTGTGACATAACCGCTCTCTATCTCTGATTGGCTATTTTTTGTGGTTACTTCTGGGTTTGTGTTTAGCTTATTGGCAATTATTAGGAAATTGGAAATATACGCTCGAACCCGGGGGTTCATGGTTTGTTTTGATCCAAGGGTTAATTTTTCTAAAAATGAGGTTGTATACGGCACGAGGGTAGGAAATTCTATCTCGTTAAGAAGGGTTTTAGGTTTATCTTGGCATGAAAAATAATTTTGTAAAGACATATTTCTCCTGGTTGTAGGAGTATTAACTTTTCTTGTAATAGCTTGAGTTTTATAATTTTGGCTACCGCCAATATAGTTTTGGATCCTGCCGATATAATTCTGGCTTCTGCCAATATAGTTTTGGCTACTGCCAATATCCATTTGCTCCTTTCCAGGATTACCGGAAACTGCTTTCTCTCTTTTTAGGAGAGTTAGCTCATCCATTAGCTCTTTGATTTGTAGCTCTTGTGCCCGATTCTTTAGAACTAGTTGTTGAACTAGCTCGGAGAGGTAATCTGCATAACAATTTTCGTTAGTTTTTAGTAATTCAATACTAAACTCATATTGATTGATGTCGGCTATAATCCGGTTTAAACAAAAGATATAAAACAAAAAGACCTAAATTAATGCAAAGACGATATAAAAGATTCAAACCATATGGAAAATATAAAAATAAGAAAAGATCAAATAAAAATTACTTTATTAAAATAAAAATTTATAAATATGCAAAAAATCCAAAAAGATGTAAATGTTACAATTGTGGACAGATAGGTCATATAGCAAGAGAATGCAAAACAAAGACAAATAGAAATAATACTAAAAATATTAAAAATGTCAATTTCATTGAACTCCATATAGCGAGAATATGAATTAGGCAAAACCAATATACCACCGGATGAAGAAACATATGTGCTCGAATATGAAACAGATAATGATGAAATCAATGGAATAGAAAGCCATGAAGAAAGTAATGAAGAAAAAGATAATATTGAAACCGATAGTGATGAATAAAGAACTACAACAAGTTGATTATGATGAAGATATTACGTAACAACATAGAAATCAAAGAGCTATTTTTGATTTGCAAAAATATAATTCATTAAAATATGAAGGATTTACTTTGTCACCCGATAAAATAATAGATAAGAAAAAATTTGACTTCACAACTTTAACACGGTATTTTAAAAAAGAAGAATATTTAGTTATCGCAGATAGAGAACATGTTATAGATATAACCCAAGTACAAGGAAATACTAGAGTTCCTTTAATAACACAAGAAGTGTTAAATGAAGAAATAACAAAAATTAACAATACATTAAAAAATAAACCAATTACATTTAGATTTGTAGAACTAGCACCATCGAAATAATAATAAAAGCATGTTTTAAAGAAGAAATAGATACCCCCTTAGAGTTAGAACTAGCTGATGACAGAATAAGAGAACCAAGTAGAACAAGCTATTATAGCACAACTTAAAGGAAATCTTATTTATCAAAAAGTAAGATTCATAATTAAACCAAATTATTCTATAAGTTTAACCGATCAAAACATAGAAAAGGCATTAGTATTATATTGGATGCTAAGTGGAATAAACATGGCCAATGGATCAAAAGTTATGACAATACAATGTAAGAATGCTTATATTTTAACAGACCAACATCAAGTCTATACTAAAAATAAATTGAGACCAATTACTATAGATACCCCATTTACGATCTTATTTTACCTATAGAAAAAGGATTAAAATTATATTCAAAACCAAACTATGAAGATCTAGAAATAGTAAAGAAACGATTAAGTATTTCTCGATCCAAACGACATTTAACCGATAATCTACCTATTCAATTAAAATCATATGAGCATTATATACTTATACAAATAGGAACAAAAAACTTAACAGCACAAATAGACATCAACATTGAAAATAATTATATTCCATTAGAAAAACTATCTCTTAACATCAATGAGAATTTTAATAGATTAATTACTTTAACAACAAAGATTGCACTCCAAGATATAAACATTGAATATGTTATAAACCTAAATAACAAAATAATATTAGGAAAAGATTTCTTAGAAAAGGTTAAGCCATGGAAAGAAAACCAAGACTATTTTGAATTTACATATAATCAAACCCAATATAAAACTAAAACAATGAATGAATAACACTATACCCAGTTTAATTGAACTAGTAAAATTACAAAAACAGTTAGAAATAGCAAAAGAAGAAAAGGTTTATCTAAGTCAAAGGCTAAATTACATTATATTTGCAGGGATGTCATCGCGATAGTATACGATTATATTCTAAAAAGGTACAAGAGAAAACTAGAGACATAGAAATATTAGAACAACGATTACATAAAATGAAAAATGACTTAGCAATTCTTAATCACCATGAGTAATTTAATCTATATACTTATAAAAATAATTTTTGAAGGATATAAAAGTAGATATTATACACCAATGGTAGATACAGGAGCACAAACAACTATAATGAAAGAAAATTGTTTACCAGAATGGAAAACCCTACGAACACCATTTCGAATAAATGGATTTAATAATAATAGCAGTAAAATTACACTTTACCAAACAAACGTAAAAATACAAATTTGGGATAAAATCTTACTTATACCTAAGGTATATTGCTTTGAATTAATAGGAAAAGATATTATATTAGGAACAAATTTCTTAAACCAATATAAACCATTTAGTATAAATAAAGAATTTCTTACCCTGTTTACCCCTTGTCGACATAAGTTAAAAGCCAAGATAGTAACTAATAAAGAACGATTACCAATTGAGTGGGAAAAATGTGCAATAGGTACAGAAGCAAAAATAGTCCAAAAAATGTATACTAAAAAGGAGAATAACACTCTTGACATAATAGAAATAGGAATATTACATTTAGATAAACTTACACCTTTAAAGAACCAATTAGAAGAACTATGTAGTGACAATCCATTAGAAAATTGGCATAAGCATAAAACAGAAATAAAAATGACATTAAAAGACCCAAACAGTATAATATCACAAAAACCTTTTAATAATACCCAAAGAGATGAAAAAGAATTTAAAATGCATATAACGGAATTATTAGCTGGCCAATTAATTAGACCAAGTAACTCAAAACATAGTAGCAAGTGCATTTATCGTTAATAATCACTCGAACAAAAAAGAGGTAAAACCCGAATGGTTATAGACTATCGAATTCTAAATGAAAAAACAATTACTTATAATTACCCTATACCAAATAAGATACTTAAAATGAGGCAAATACAAGGTTACAATTATTTTTCAAAGTTTGATTGTAAAAGTGGTTTTCACCAATTAAAATTTACCGAAAACTCTAAACAATTAACAACATTCAAAGTCCCTAACGGATTTTATGAATGGAATGTATTACCTTTTGGATATAAAAATGCCCCTGGAAGATTCCAAGCATTTATGGATAAATATTTAAATCAATTATCAAATTGCGTAGTTTACATTGATGATATACTAATCTATTCAAAAACCGAAGAAGAACACTATAAGTTAATAGAACAATTTATAGAAATAATTAAAACTAGTGGTATAGTTTTAAGTAAAAAGAAAATGGAATTATTTAAAACACAAATAGAATTCTTAGGATTCGAAATAGATAAAGCTGGAATAAAAATGCAAGACCATATAGCTCAAAAAATCATAGAATTTCAAAAAGAAATTAATACTAAGAAAGAATTACAAAAATTCCTAGGAATAGTAAATCAAGTTAGAGAATTTATTCCTAAATTATCACAATACACTGAACCTTTAACTAAGAAACTAAAGAAAGACTATGATTTTAGATGGGAAGAAACTGACACAAAAACTTTAGAAAAAATCAAAGATTTAGTAAAGAAATTACCCAAATTAAGTTTTCCCGATGAAGATAAAGAATTGACATGGATAGTGGAAACAGATGCTAGTGAAACCAATAATGGTTATGGAGCTGTATTAAAATATAGATATAAAAATGATAAAAAGGAAAATGTGTGCGAGATATCATTCATGGACATTTAAGGCAAACGAGATCAATTGGGATATAAATAAAAAAAGAATTAAAAGCCGTAAAATATGGAATCAAAAAATTTGAATGTTACATAGTTTATAGCAAATTTATAATTAGAACAGATAATAGAACTGTTAGAAGCTGGCTAACCCAAAAATTGCAGGATTCTATTACAAGGAAGGAGATAAACCGGATTATAGCCGACATCAATCAATATGAGTTTAGTATTGAATTACTAAAAACTAACGAAAATTGTTATGCAGATTACCTCTCCAGAGCTAGTTCAACAACTAGTTCTAAAGAATCGGGCACAAGAGCTACAAATCAAAGAGCTAATGGATGAGCTAACGCTCCTAAAAAGAGAGAAAGCAGTTTCCGGTAATCCCGGAAAGGAGCAAATGGATATTGGCAAGAGCCAAAACTATATTAGCGAAGCAAGAATTATATCGGCGAAAGCCAAAACTATATTGGCGGTAGCCAAAATTATAAAACTCAAGCTATTACAAGAAAAGTTAATACTCCTACAACCAGGAGAAATATGTCTTTACAAAATTATTTTTCATGCCAAGATAAACCAAAAACCCTTCTTAACGAGATAGAATTTCCTACCCTCGTGCACGATACAACCTCATTTTTAGAAAAATTAACCCTTGGATCAAAACAAACCATGAACCCCCGAGTTCGAGCGTATATTTCCAATTTCCTAATAATTGCCAATAAGCTAAACACAAACCCGAAGTAACCACAAAAATAGCCAATCGAGAGATAGAGAGCGGTTATGTCACAAACCCTCTAAAAAAGATAAATGAGTTAATTGCCTTCCCAGGTTGTAATACAAATATGATTAAAGCAACTTATGACTATGGTGTTCTAAATTCAGTTTATACCTTAAATGGAGAAGAACTATCATCAATACCCAAGTTATATAAAGTAGCCAAAAACTATTTAAATATCACAAAGGCTCGATGATCTTTGTGAGATGTTATACGACCCCCTGGCGAAGTTACACATCAAGAAATAAAGCAATGTATACGAGTAGTCAAAATGGGATGTACCCCCATTTCCTTCTCCCGTAAGAGATAAGAGCTCAACCCGAGCTAAATATCAATGATATACCGAAAGTCCTCCGAGAAAAAAGAGCCGTAAAAATAAAGACAATTTATGAAGCATTATGCAAGCATAATACAAACTCTAGTATGGATAAACCATAAGGAGCCTAATACACTTATCATGACTCAAAGCAAAGAATATGGATATGATTCCATAGAAGTTATTAAGTCATGGATATGGAGTTTGCTCCACCCCGATCGAGGAGCCGCTTACTCGGTACATTCCGAGAAATTTTATGACACCCGTATACTCGAAAAAAACACTTGTAGCTGGATGCAGCAAAATAATAATCATATTTGCCAGCTATGCAAAACTCAACAAAATACCGTCCCTACTATTGAAGATATGGATGATGAAGATAGAACCGAATCCTCCGATGGACAGGAAATTGTAACAAGATAAGATACTTTTGTACTATCATATAATCTCGTAATAGATAAACTTTGTACTAGTTACTACACGACAAAAGTTAGGCGGCTAAACGCGTAAAATATGTAAAGTGAATAGCGAACAATACTTTTATCGTAGCACTTTTCACCGTAGCTACGAGTAGTATGAATAGTATTATGAATAATATTGTAAAAGCGTACGGCACTTGTAATATATTTGCCTATAAATAAAGCAGTTGATGAAGCTAGAGGATCATCAACAAATATCCTCTACACATCTTCTCTCTCTAAACCTTTCTCTCCGAAAACTCTCACGCTTCACCCAAAACTGGTATCAGAGCTTACTATTCATAAGCTTACTATTCACCGTTTCACCGGAGTTATACAAATAGAAGATATTTCACAAGTAATTATGGAAGCAGATAAGGTAATCCTTTTCTCTATGAACTGAATTTAAATTCAATCCCCTAGTTTATAATAATACTAAGATCTGTTAAGATGATTCTATAATTTCATATAGGATGTATGCTATCTTAAATATGATTTCCCCGATTAAGTAAACTCATGTTTAGAAACCAAGCGACAATTGGTAGTAGGAGCCCGTTTTGCCGTTAAGAATGAGAAGGCGTGGTAGGGCGTGATGCATAAAACCTATGTGGTGAGGTTGACAAACATGAATTTCTTTAATTATGCTTAAGTGCTTAAGGGTTGTCAAAGCGGATTAGCAGTACTTATATGAAAGCTAATAGAATTGTTATTAACCGATTAAGGTTTATTAATTATGAGCAAAGGGATTGAGTCTGAACAAAAGTTCATACAGAAAAATAATATTTCTTTATACTATTTATTTGCTTAACTACCTGTTTGTTTTAAGAATGAAAACACAAATAAGAAATGTTAAAGAACATATAGAAATGAGAGATTTTATGTTAAAATTTCAAATCAGGATTTTACAAGATAAAATAGATGAATTTGAAAATTATTTATTCGAAGCCTATACACGAAAAGATAATGAAATGACGAATGCTTTAGTAAAATATTTAACTGATTTAAAAAATAGGAAAAATAAATACTTAACGGATAAACAAGAACTTAAAGATTTACAAAATTCATTATACGTATGAGTACTAAATTACAAGTAAACAGAGCAATGAGAAAAGCTAATTGGCAATACTTTATATCACTTATGCAAGCGGATATTAAAAGTTTAGAATTAAGTAATCAAAAGCAAATAGCTATCATCAATAAACTACAAATATTAGAAAGAGCAACATTGAATGATAATTCGACTATGACGAAATTGAAAACGAGTTAAAACCTTTTGATGATCAACTAGAACTACTAGAAATACAAATTAAGGAACAAGGAAGATGTGGTTAAGAAAAATAGAAAACCAGCCTTATGCTTATGAGTGAACTAGAAAAAGACGAACACTTAGGTACTAGTTTAAAGATAATTAATACGAATATTTTATTAATTATAAAATTACCGAACGAAAGTAAAAATAAATCGAGACAAACCAGAGTCAAGTAATACTAAGTTACCAATAGAATTAGAGGAACAAGGTTACGAAATATTAGGAAAAAAGATCACTAAAGAATATTCACGAGTTATTTCCCGAATTACTTTTAAGAAAGAAAATCGAAGTAGAATATGAACGAGTATTTAAACAAGAAGAATAATGAATAATGAATAAAAACGAAAAAACCATTGAAGAAGAAATTATTAGATATCCAGACGGTCCATTTAAAATACATAAGACTAATCAAAATAGACAATTTGCAGAAATTAGTGAAGGCACATTTTATTTAATTAATGATCGAAAACAAATGATATTGGAAAATGAATTTGACAGAGAAAGAAGATTAGCGCTAGAACATAATTTAGTACAACCGACAAACATAGAATGTAGCTATCAGGACAATAAAACAATTAACGATATTTATAAAAAACTAGAAAAACTAGAACGGAAATATGATGAAAGAATGAGAAAAATGGAAGAATCTATTAAAATAATACATCTTAATACCAAACAAATATTAGACAAAGTATATAGAGTAGAAAATAATTTTAATGAAGAAATACAAAATCTTAAAATAGAATATAATAATAAATTTGATAAAATCGAAGAACAACTTATAAGTAATATTAAAGACAATAATGAAATATCGAAAATCCATGAATCGATAACGAGACCCCGAATAATACGTTATAGAAGCCTTAACTACGGAAATTGAAAGACTTGAAGTAAACAATATAAATGTATTACAAGACAGTGATGAAACTTGTTCCGAACAATCCAATCAAGAATTTAGATATTCAAATTATTTAGAAGCGAGACTTTAACTCGAGATAAAGATGAAGGAGTTAACGTACTTACGAAAGTCTACGGAGAAGGAGATTATGATTATATGGAAACCGATAGAAGTTATAAACCTACCTTTAAAAGAAAAAAATATTATGATTATAAGTATAAAAATAACGACTATATATGGAAATATCGAAGTAAAATAGAAAACGACTACATAACAAGAGATAATCAAGGCGGAGAAACTTAAATTTAGATTGTTCCATAAACGCTGAAATAGACATACAAAATTGGGTATCTAGGATAACTGCTAAATTAATCGAAGCTAAAATACACGTTAGTGCGATGGCTAATTATATTGAAGCTACTATAACAGGAATAGCTAAAAGCTATTTAACTAATATAGGCATACTAGAATTAACAGAACTAAGAAGCACTAAGATAGAAGGAATTGAAATGACAGATCCAATACAAATGTTGAAAAAATATGAGAAGATAATTCGAAGAGAATTTGGTAATCCAAATACAGATTTAAAATACGCTATAGCCAAAAAGGAGTATTGCAAGTCCCAATTATATAATATGCAAATATGTTCTATGTGTCCAGAAGATTTAAATAAATATACTTGTGCATTCCAAATGAATGGGGGTACATCCCATTTTAACCCTTGGATCAAAACAAACCATGAACCCCCGGGTTCGAGCGTATATTTCCAATTTCCTAATAATTGCCAATAAGCTAAACACAAACCCGAAGTAACCACAAAAAATAGCCAATCGGAGATAGAGAGCGGTTATGTCACAAACCCTCTAAAAAAGATAAATGAGTTAATTGCCTTCCCAGGTTGTAATACAAATATGATTAAAGCGACTTATGACTATGGTCTTCTAAATTCAGTTTATACCTTAAATGGAGAAGAACTATCATCAATACCCAAGTTATATAAAGTAGCCAAAAACTATTTAAATATCACAAAGGCTCAGATGATCTTTGTGAGATGTTATACAGCCCCTGGCGAAGTTACACATCAAGAAATAAAGCAATGTATACGAGTAGTCAAAATGGGATGTAACCACCATTTCCTTCTCCCAGAAGAGATAAGAGCTCAACCTGAGCTAAATATCAATGATATACCTGGAAGTCCTCCGAGAAAAAAGAGCCGTAAAAATAAAGACAATTCATGAAGCATTATGCAGCATAATACAAACTCCAGTATGGATAAACCATAAGGAGCCTAATACAATTATCATGACTCAAAGCAGAGAATATGGGTATGATTCCATAGAAGTTATTAAGTCATGGATATGGAGTTTGCTCCACCCTGATCAGGAGCCAGTTACTCGGTACATTCCGAGAAATTTTATGACACCAGATACTCTGAAAAAACACTGTAGCTGGATGCAGCAAAATAATAATCATATTTGCCAGCTATGCAAAACTCAACAAAATACCGTCCCTACTATTGAAGATATGGATGATGAAGATAGAACCGAATCTGATGGACAGGAAATTGTAACAAGATAAGATACTTTTGTACTATCATATAATCCTGTAATAGATAAACTTTGTACTTGTTACTACACGACAAAAGTTAGGCGGCTAAACGCGTAAAATATGTAAAGTGAATAGTGAACGTACTTTTACTTGTAGCACTTTTCACTTGTAGCTACGATAGTATGAATAGTATTATGAATAGTATTGTAAAAGCGTACGGCACTTGTAATATATTTGCCTATAAATAAAGCAATGATGAAGCTAGAGGATCATCAAGCAAATATCCTCTACACATCTTCTCTCTCTAAACCTTTCTCTCTGAAAACTCTCACGCTTCACCCAAAACCGGTATCGAGCTTACTATTCATAAGCTTACTATTCACCGTTTCACCGGAGTTATACAAATAGAAGATATTTCACAAGTAATTATGGAAGCGAGATAAGGTAATCCTTTTCTCTATGAACTGAATTTAAATTCAATCCCCTAGTTTATAATAATACTAAGATCCGTTAAGATGATTCTATAATTTCATATAGGATGTATGCTATGTTAAATATGCTTTCCCGATTAAGTAAACTCTTGTTTAGAAACCAAGAGACAATTGGTAGCGGGAGCCCGTTTTGCCGTTAAGAATGAGAAGGCGTTGTAGGGCGTGATGCATAAAACCTATGTGGTGAGGTTGACAAACATTAATTTATTTAATTATGCTTAAGTGCTTAAGGGTTGTCAAAGCGGATTAGCAAGTACTTATATGAAAGCCAATAGAATTGTTATTAACCGATTAAGGTTTATTATGAGCAAAGGGATTGAGTCCGAACAAAAGTTCATACGTAAAAATAATATTTCTTTATACTATTTATTTGCTTAACTACCTGTTTGTTTTAAGAATGAAAACACAAATAAGAAATGTTAAAGAACATATAGAAATGAGAGATTTTATGTTAAAATTTCAAATCGGGATTTTACAAGATAAAATAGATGAATTTGAAAATTATTTATTCGAAGCCTATACACGAAAGATAATGAAATGACGAATGCTTTAGTAAAATATTTAACCGATTTAAAAAATAGGAAAAATAAATACTTAACGGATAAACAAGAACTTAAAGATTTACAAAATTCATTATACGTATGAGTACTAAATCACAAGTAAACAGAGCAATGAGAAAAGCTAATTGGCAATACTTTATATCACTTATGCAAGCGGATATTAAAAGTTTAGAATTAAGTAATCAAAAGCAAATAGCTATCATCAATAAACTACAAATATTAGAAAGAGCAACATTGAATGATAATTCGACTATGACGAAATTGAAAACGAGTTAAAACCTTTTGATGATCAACGAGAACTACTAGAAATACAAATTAAGAAACAGGAAGATGTGGTTAAGAAAATTCTAGCAGATTATAATAATTATAAGAAAAATAGAAAAACAGACCTTATGCTTATGAGTGAACTAGAAAAAGACGAACACTTAGGTACTAGTTTAAAGATAATTAATACGAATATTTTATTAATTATAAAATTACTGAACGAAAGTAAAAATAAATCGAGACAAACCAGAGTCAAGTAATACTAAGTTACCAATAGAATTAGAGGAACAAGGTTACGAAATATTAGGAAAAAAGATCACTAAAGAATATTCACGCTTATTTCCCGAATTACTTTTAAGAAAGAAAATCGAAGTAGAATATGAACGAGTATTTAAACAAGAAGAATAATGAATAATGAATAAAAACGAAAAAACCATTGAAGAAGAAATTATTAGATATCCGGACGCTCCATTTAAAATACATAAGACTAATCAAAATAGACAATTTGCGAGAAATTAGTGAAGGCACATTTTATTTAATTAATGATCGAAAACAAATGATATTGGAAAATGAATTTGACAGAGAAAGAAGATTAGCGCTAGAACATAATTTAGTACAACCGACAAACATAGAATGTAGCTATCGGGACAATTAAACAATTAACGATATTTATAAAAAACTAGAAAAACTAGAACGGAAATATGATGAAAGAATGAGAAAAATGGAAGAATCTATTAAAATAATACATCTTAATACCAAACAAATATTAGACAAAGTATATAGAGTAGAAAATAATTTTAATGAAGAAATACAAAATCTTAAAATAGAATATAATAATAAATTTGATAAAATCGAAGAACAACTTATAAGTAATATTAAAGACAATAATGAAATATCGAAATCCATGAATCGATAACGAGACCCCGAATAATACTGTTATAGAAGCCTTAACTACGGAAATTGAAAGACTTGAAGTAAACAATATAAATGTATTACAAGACAAGTGATGAAACTTGTTCCGAACAATCCAATCAAGAATTTAGATATTCAAATTATTTAGAAGCGACTTTAACTCGAGATAAAGATGAAGGAGTTAACGTACTTACGAAAGTCTACGGAGAAGGAGATTATGATTATATGGAAACTGATAGAAGTTATAAACCTACCTTTAAAAGGAAAAAATATTATGATTATAAGTATAAAAATAACGACTATATATGGAAATATCGAAGTAAAATAGAAAACGACTACATAACAAGAGATAATCAAGCCGGAGAAACTTAAATTTAGATTGTTCCATAAACGCTGAAATAGACATACAAAATTGGGTATCTAGGATAACAGCTAAATTAATCGAAGCTAAAATACACGTTAGTGCGACGACTAATTATATTGAAGCTACTATAACAGGAATAGCTAAAAGCTATTTAACTAATATAGGCATAGTAGAATTAACGGAACTAAGAAGCACTAAGATAGAAGGAATTGAAATGACAGATCCAATACAAATGTTGAAAAAATATGAGAAGATAATTCGAAGAGAATTTGGTAATCCAAATACAGATTTAAAATATGCTATAGCCAAAAAGGAGTATTGCAAGTCCCAATTATATAATATGCAAATATGTTCTATGTGTCCAGAAGATTTAAATAAATATACTTGTGCATTCCAAATGAATGGGGGGTACATCCCATTTTAACCCTTGTATCAAAACAAACCATGAACCCCCAGGTTCGAGCGTATATTTCCAATTTCCTAATAATTGCCAATAAGCTAAACACAAACCTAGAAGTAACCACAAAAAATAGCCAATCAGAGATAGAGAGCGGTTATGTCACAAACCCTCTAAAAAAGATAAATGAGTTAATTGCCTTCCCGAGGTTGTAATACAAATATGATTAAAGCGACTTATGACTATGGTCTTCTAAATTCAGTTTATACCTTAAATGGAGAAGAACTATCATCAATACCCAAGTTATATAAAGTAGCCAAAAACTATTTAAATATCAAAAAGGCTCGATGATCTTTGTGAGATGCTATACACCCCCAGCGGAGTTACACATCAAGAAATAAAGCAATGTATACGAGTAGTCAAAATGGGATGTACCCCCCATTTCCTTCTCCCGAGAAGAGATAAGAGCTCAACCTGAGCTAAATATCAATGATATACTGAAAGTCCTCCGAGAAAAAAGAGCTGTAAAAATAAAGACAATTTATGAAGCATTATGCAAAGATAATACAAACTCCAAGATGGATAAACCACAAGGAGCCTAATACACTTATCATGACTCAAAGCAAAGAATATGGATATGATTCCATAGAAGTTATTAAGTCATGGATATGGAGTTTGCTCCACCCCGATCAGGAGCCGCTTACTCGGTACATTCCGAGAAATTTTATGACACCGTATACTCAAAAAAACACTGTAGCTGGATGCAAGCAAAATAATAATCATATTTGCCGGCTATGCAAAACTCAACAAAATACCATCCCTACTATTGAAGATATGGATGAAGAAGATAGAACCGAATCCTCGATGGACAGGAAATTGTAACAAGATAAGATACTTTTGTACTATCATATAATCCTGTAATAGATAAACTTTGTACTAGTTACTACACGACAAAAAGTTAGGCGGCTAAACGCGTAAAATATGTAAAGTGAATAGTGAACAAGACTTTTTATCGTAGCACTTTTCACTGTAGCTACGAATAGTATGAATAGTATTATGAATAGTATTGTAAAAGCGTACGGCACTTGTAATATATTTGCCTATAAATAAAGCAATGATGAAGCTAGAGGATCATCAGCAAATATCCAATACACATCTTCTCTCTCTAAACCTTTCTCTCTGAAAACTCTCACGCTTCACCCAAAAATGGTATCAGAGCTTACTATTCATAAGCTTACTATTCACCGTTTCACCGGAGTTATACAAATAGAAGATATTTCACAAGTAATTATGGAAGCAGATAAGGTAATCCTTTTCTCTATGAACTGAATTTAAATTCAATCCCCTAGTTTATAATAATACTAAGATCTGTTAAGATGATTCTATAATTTCATATAGGATGTATGCTATGTTAAATATGATTTCCCCGATTAAGTAAACTCATGTTTAGAAACCAAGAGACAATTGGTAGCAGGAGCCCGTTTTGCCGTTAAGAATGAGAAGGCGTTGTAGGGCGTGATGCATAAAACCTATGTGGTGAGGTTGACAAACATTAATTTATTTAATTATGCTTAAGTGCTTAAGGGTTGTCAAAGCGGATTAGCAGTACTTATATGAAAGCTAATAGAATTGTTATTAACCGAGTAAGGTTTATTATGAGCAAAGGGATTGAGTCTGAACAAAAGTTCATACAGAAAAATAATATTTCTTTATACTATTTATTTGCTTAACTACCTGTTTGTTTTAAGAATGAAAACACAAATAAGAAATGTTAAAGAACATATAGAAATGAGAGATTTTATGTTAAAATTTCAAATCAGGATTTTACAAGATAAAATAGATGAATTTGAAAATTATTTATTCGAAGCCTATACACGAAAAGATAATGAAATGAAGAATGCTTTAGTAAAATATTTAACTGATTTAAAAAATAGGAAAAATAAATACTTAACGGATAAACAAGAACTTAAAGATTTACAAAATTCATTATACGTATGAGTACTAAATCACAAGTAAACAGAGCAATGAGAAAAGCTAATTGGCAATACTTTATATCACTTATGCAAGTGGATATTAAAAGTTTAGAATTAAGTAATCAAAAGCAAATATCTATCATCAATAAACTACAAATATTAGAAAGAGCAACATTGAATGATAATTCTGACTATGACGAAATTGAAAACGAGTTAAAACCTTTTGATGATCAACTAGAACTACTAGAAATACAAATTAAGGAACAGGAAGATGTGGTTAAGAAAATTCTAGCAGATTATAATAATTATAAGAAAAATAGAAAACCAGCCTAATGCTTATGAGTGAACTAGAAAAAGACGAACACTTAGGTACTAGTTTAAAGATAATTAATACGAATATTTTATTAATTATAAAATTACTGAACGAAAGTAAAAATAAATCAGACAAACCAGAGTCAAGTAATACTAAGTTACCAATAGAATTAGAGGAACAAGGTTACGAAATATTAGGAAAAAAGACACTAAAGAATATTCAAAGTTATTTCCCGAATTACTTTTAAGAAAGAAAATCGAAGTAGAATATGAACGAGTATTTAAACAAGAAGAATAATGAATAATGAATAAAAACGAAAAAACCATTGAAGAAGAAATTATTAGATATCCAGACGGTCCATTTAAAATACATAAGACTAATCAAAATAGGCAATTTGCAGAAATTAGTGAAGGCACATTTTATTTAATTAAAGATCGAAAACAAATGATTTTAGAAAATGAATTTGACAGAGAAAGAAGATTAGCGCTAGAACATAATTTAGTACAACTGACAAACATAGAATGTAGCTATCAGGACAATAAAACAATTAACGATATTTATAAAAAACTAGAAAAACTAGAACGGAAATATGATGAAAGAATGAGAAAAATGGAAGAATCTATTAAAATAATACATCTTAATACCAAAGAAATATTAGACAAAGTATATAGAGTAGAAAATAATTTTAATGAAGAAATACAAAATCTTAAAATAGAATATAATAATAAATTTGATAAAATCGAAGAACAACTTATAAGTAATATTAAAGACAATAATGAAATATCGAAATCCATGAATCGATAACGAGACCCCGAATAATACCGTTATAGAAGCCTTAACTATGGAAATTGAAAGACTTGAAGTAAACAATAAAAATGTATTACAAGACAAAGATGAAACTTGTTCTGAACAATCCAAATCAAGAATTTAGATATTCAAATTATTTAGAAGCGAGACTTTAACTCGGATAAAGATGAAGAAGTTAACGTACTTACGAAAGTCTACGAGAGAAGGAGATTATGATTATACGAAAACCGATAGAAGTTATAAACCTACCTTTAAAAGGAAAAAATATTATGATTATAAGTATAAAAATAACGACTATATATGGAAATATCGAAGTAAAATAGAAAACGACTACATAACAAGAGATAAAGAGAAACTTTAAATTTAGATTGTTCCATAAACGCTGAAATAGACATACAAAATTGGGTATCTAGGATAAACCGTTGTTCAGAGTTATAGTATTATATTTTACTTAATGTATATATATATTTTCTATTTTTTTGTGCATATACTTTAATATTATATATACTCTAATATAAAATGTATTGTAAAGTGGATAATAAATCCATTGAAAACAAAGATAACATTAAGAATTTACTCCATTTCCTAATTATAGTGTTTAAATTAGTACTAAAGTTTTCGAATAATCCCATACTTCCTCTAATTGTTGTTACTTAGTAACAAATATTAGAATTAATATAGTTGTTGGAAAATGTTTCACAATAATTAAATAGAGGGAAAAAAATATTTCGGTTTTTCGGTTAACCGTCCACTCAAAAATCGTAACCGTACCGTTTAACCGTTACTTTTACCGGTTCTGTAACCGTACCGTAAAAACTTTTTTTTATCGGTACGGTTACCACCCATTTAGACCGGTTTTTCGATTTTTCGGTACATTTTTCGGTTTCGGTTTTTTATGAACACCCCTAAGTACTACCCCACTATGACTAAATAATTTCATCTTAACAAATGGCCTGTAGGTGTCTTATAGCTTTTGTTGTCATATCACTCCAACAGTCCAACTGAGTAACCTCTAACCATAACATTAGATTTTGCAATATCCTCTCTTTTAAGTGTACATTTTTTTGTTTATGCGAGCTTTAAATTATATTAGTACGAAAAATTATAAATTTTTATTGAATTTACATGCTATTTGCATATAGTTGGTCTTCTAAGAGACCGTCTACTTTTAGTTTAAAATTAGGCACGGCCCAAGCCTAATATTAAGAAGAGAACATGCCACCTTTTTTAATATAGTGACTAGTTTAATCTATTTAGAGACCAGTTTAATTTATTTCGTAACCAGTTTAATCTATTCAAGTAATGACATTCTCTAACCCATTCAGTGACTAGTTTAATCCGTTCGGTAAGACTATCGAGTTATTTTTTAAAATTGTCTGTTGTAATTCGAGAATCAAGAAAACAAAGGAAGGAGAAGAGAGGGGATGACTAGGATAGTGTTGGATAGAGTAAAATGAAATGGACTTATTAGAAAAATTCAGTATTGGGTTCGTCAAATTTTATGTTAAAATTAGACCACCTATTCTAATAATTTGTGATTTGTATATACTAGTGACATGTATAATAATTTTAATGAAAATAACTCTCTAAAGGACTAAACCTCCTAATTTCTGGAAATTACCAAATACGCCCACCATATTCTCCAAAAATAAAATAAAAATGTTACTCATATACACTATTTCATATATTTAATATAATTTACGCGAAACTCGTTTAATTATAGACACACTGACTTCATGTACAAAAGCACAATCTCTACCGACTTTAAAAATCATAAATAGGGCCATCATGCCCATCAACCCCAATTATGCTGTAAAAAAAAAAAAAAAAGCTGATGTAAAAAAAAAAAAAAGGCTACTACTGCAGCCTATTGTGCCTAAGTCGAAATAATACCTAGGGCAGATCTTTCCACTTTTACTTTTCCCTTGCAAATTTTCGGTTTTGCTATGGATATTAGATGGCAAAACCAATATCCAATATTGGTTTATCATTGCTCATATGGATTCTGCTATCAAGAGAATCATCGGTAATATAAATAATAGAGTGTGTTTCAAATGCCATTGACATACTAGCAATATATCTGACAATGTCCTACAGATCTACACACGACGTAAGGTTCTTAATAATATAATATGGTGTCATGGCAAATCAGTAGCCTCATTATCCACGTTTGTGTTACCTAAAATTCAATGTAGTCTCACCACGTCAACCCGGTTGCTGACTCGGTAGCTTTTCCCAATGGACGTGGTTACCTCACCATAGATGACATGAGAAGGTCTCTTGTTGTGGCAGTTATGACGGTGACTAGGAGGAGAGAGAAAAGGAAGAATTGATGTCGAGTTAATATCATCATCTCCGGAGAATGACAATGGAACAACTCCATTCTAGGGGGTAGAAGGAACTAGCTAGGGCCTAGGAGAGGTTTCTGGTTCTATTTTATGAAATTAAATGGTAGTTGCTAGTTGGCGCATGGCATCACATAATAGTATATACTCCCTCCGTCCCAAAATAGTTTGAACACTTTCCTTTTATATTTGTTCCAAATTAATTTGAACACTTCCATTTATGGCATGTAGTGGCGGATCCAGAAATTTATGAATGGTGGATCACTACGGACTACTGATTATGTAATTGTCTAATCCATGATTTTTTTTATAAAAACTACTTCAAATAAAATCATTTCAGGACTAATAACAGTTCATATTACAATAAAATAGTACCTAAAAATTGTTACAATTGTTCTCGAGGAGTTTTCATGTTTTGATACCGATTTATAACATTATCCATGCTAACCTTTAAAAACAAATCTCTTTCTATATAAGTAATCAAGCAATCATTTAACATTTGATCTCCCATGATATTGCGCAATTTATCTTTCACTTGTATCATGGCGGAAAATGCTCTTTCTATAGTCGTCGTTGCATTATCAAAGCATTATGCATATATACCAAATAATTTCACATTAGAGGGAAATCCTATCAATCAATTCCACCAGCACATAAAACACATAAAACCAAAGGCTCATTCATGGCCTCTCCGAAAACTTCACATGATAGGTCTAATTCTAAAAATCCCAAAACAAAGGCTTTAGTGCATTACCTGAACACAATCAATCAAACCTTCAAAGCTAATCCAATGCTCATAGTCATCATTCACTAATTAGCCATCGTAACAAATTATATTAAATTAACAAAGCAATAAATTTAACAATAATGAATTAACAACAATAAATATAACAACAATAATATAAGTATATAACAATAATATAACAACAATAAATATAACAACAACAAATTAACAACA
Source organism: Beta lomatogona (assembly GCA_947646795.1). NCBI lineage: Eukaryota > Viridiplantae > Streptophyta > Magnoliopsida > Caryophyllales > Amaranthaceae > Beta > Beta lomatogona. The sequence goes on along the minus strand of CANSNZ010000911.1, from coordinate 14,938 downwards.
ATAATATAAGTTATACCAGCAATTAGCAACAAGGCAACAATAATATAAATTAACAACAATCAATTTAGGGACTATCATATAACAAATTAACAATTATACAAGGCAACAATAATATAAATTAACAACAAATTAACAAGAAGTCAACATTAATATAAGTAATACCATTAGTCCATTATCGACTAAGTGACTATACCAATTACCGCAAGTAGGCGGCACTCGGCAGAGACTTTCGGGCGTGGCTTATACACCGAACACCAAACACCGAGGCGGCAGAGCACCGAAGTACCGAACACCGAGGCCCGGAAACCAAACTCCGAGGCGGCGGTATCTCAAACACCAAGGCATCGGCAAAGCAGGAGCAACTTTCATGCGTGACTCACAATGACGAGGCGGCAAAGAACTTAGGCGACAACAAGTTTCAAGAAGTTAGAGGATGAGTCATGAGAGGAAGAAGAAGAAGACCGAAGAGAAGAACGGGGAAGAAAGGAGCGGCGTTCGACTTTACAAAACCTAAACAAAAGTTTTTTTTTTTTTTGGGGAATGGTGGGTCACGTGACCCACCATGAATAAGGGTAGATCCGCCACACGATGGCATGGTCCCACCATTACTATACTTCCTCTGTATCAAATTAAATGCAACATTTTTAAAAATGGATGTTTCAAATTAAACGCAACACTTTCCTTCTTTCTATTTTTGGTATGATTTTTTACCCCTGAAATTACCAAAATATCCTTATTAAAAAACTAAAACACATATTATACTACCCAAATCAAATTAATTACAAACCTAATCAAAATAAATCTATCTAAATTAATCTACCCACCACCCACAACCGACCACCATTTCTCTCTCCTCCATCCTCCCATCATCATTTTCTCCATCCCCGCTTACATGGTTCACCACCACCCGAACTTGTTTTGCTTCACCACCACCACCATCATTCATCACCATCCACCACCACCATCCTCCATCACCATTTTCTCGTCCTCCATCACCACCGTCATCATCACCATCCTCCATCACCATCCACCACCACCATCCTCCATCACCATCCACCACCACCATCCTCCATCACCATCCACCACCACCATCCTCCATCACCATTTTCGTCCACCACCACCACCACCATCATCACCATCCTCCATCACCGGGCCATCTTCTGTCCCTCCACCACCACCATCATCATCACCATATTCTCGCCGGCGACCTTCATACTCCACCTTCGATCTCCCCCCACCAGCCCAAAACAACCGACATCCTCCGGATTTGATCTCTTTCTCTCACCTCCATCTTTCTCTCACCTCCGGATTCGATCTCTTTCTCTAACCACACAACCACCCTACCACCTTCGATCTCGTCGTTCTCTCACCTCCATCTTCCTTCGTTCTCTCTCCGCATCTCTTTCTCTCTTCGATCTCTTTCTCTCAGTTTCGGTTGTGTTGTGGAGGTGGAATGGGTTTTGACGGTGGGTCATGGTAGGGGTAGTAGGAAGGTGCTTTTGGGCTTCGAATTTCGGATGTGTGTTTTGATTTGGGTTTTTGGTTGATTTGGGCGACAGGGAAGGTGTTTGATGGTGCCGGTGTTTCAAATGGTGTTGGTGGTGGTGGTGGCATTTAGGTGGTGTTGGTGGTGGTGGCATTTCGGTGGTGCTGGTGATACTAGTGGTGCTTCGCGGTGGTGGTGGCGTAAGTAGTGGTGCTTGGTGGTGCCCCGCCTGAAGTGGTGGCAATAGGTATCGGTAGTGGCGGCATTAGGTGGTGCTTGGTCCCACCTCCTCTTTCCAATTAAACTTAATTATATTCCCTCACCTTTTTCTAATCTTACCCTAAAATTTTTTGCCTAGGAGTTTGTGTCCATTGAATTGTTGCGTTTAATTTGATACGGAGGAAGTATTATTTTTTGTACACTCCTTGGGCCCACACTCTACCTTTATTAATAAAAAGTTACTCAACTTTCTCTCGCTTCAATAAAAAAATACTCCACCAACTCCTATCACATCTACCTTTATAATAATTTAATATTTGATAACCACACTACAACTTATCACTTAACTACGTGTCCCAACAAGTGTTCAGATCTTTCTGGGACGGAGGGAGTAGTAGTATTTAACTAGAATAATAATACAAACTTTGGTCGGTTCTACAAACAAATACAACCTTCACTTATTTTTTTAATAATACAAACTTTATATCTATGTATCCTGGAATAGGTCAAAACCGAATGTAAGCTGATAAACAAGTAAACCGGGACACATGTCACTATTTCATTGGTTGGTTTTTAAATTTTCATTTAAATTTTCAAAAAACTTTTTTTTTCTCTCTTCTTCCTTCCCTTCCACAACAAAACAACCACCACTGGAAAACCTTTTTCCTCTCTTCCTCCTCCCCCGCCCCCCCCCGGTCATGAAACCACCCTATACAACCCCTCCTAACCACGAAAGCACACTCCGAGCCACGAAACCAACCTTCCCCTACCCCCCGAAAAATGATTGTTGCATTTGAATTTGGAAGTCGGGCTCCATGTATCTACTTAGAATGGCTGTAGCAACCTGGATGTTGTCCCGACAGCTCACGGAGGATTAAACACAATAGAAGGGACTATAATCTAGCTAACCCTGATTGTTACCATTACACTCATTGAACTACATCGAAGAGTATGGAAGTCCAATTCCAACTCTATTCAATTCATTTAACTATTACAATAACCCTCTGATTCTCAGACTCTTTCTTAATAAATCCTTTAGAAAATCTAGCAGAGTTTCCTCTAAGAAACGTAGGACAATTATAAAATGGAAAATAATTTAAACATGTAACTATTTCAATTAATAAAAATTTTCCAACTCTAAAACTCAACAACCTCAATGCTTTCGCGAAGAAACACTAATAAGCAGAGGAACGCGATGAACCACACAAGAGTAAAGAGCGAGAGGTGCGGCGAAAACCAAAAGAAGGAAGAAGAATGCGGCGAGCAGCAAGGAGGCTCTAGCGAGTCGAGCAAAGCGACGGCGAAGAGTAGCCAGCCAAAGGGATAGACAAAGAGAAAAGCGAGGAAGAGAGAGAAAACAAGGGATTGGGGTTTTTGGAGAACAGATCCGAGAGAGAGAGGAATCACGGGAAAGGTAAACAAAAGAATGAGGGCCTGGTCTTCTTTTTCAAAAAATACCTCTCGAAATATAAGTTATAATAAATTCATAAATAAACCACAATATAACCCATTTTTTAATACTAATATCACCAAATAATAGCACACTTAGACCTAAAGTAGTTATTTTGTGTTAGGAAATATAATATGCGAGATACATGTATAATTAGATTTACCGAAGTTCAATCGAGATATAAATTTAATATTATTAACAATAATACATCATATTTTGATTTCTAAATGGTATTAAAAATCAGGGGTGTTATAATGGTAATCCTCTTGGTATTTTAATAATCCTGGGTAATTGGTATAAAACGTTAAGATGAAACCCTAGAAATGGCAGAATATGAGAGAAAAGTAGAGGCTTGCCAGTCGATTTGGGCGTTGGTGAAAGCGTCGGTTTCTTTGGCTGTGTCGAAGAGGGGGATGGTATATTGGGTGTCCAACATGTCGAGGGAGAAAGGGTCGAAGATGTTGCTGCTGCGGGGACATTTTCGCAGCGTTTTCGCAGCTTGGGGAGGGTTGAGAAGGTGGTTGTTTTGGTTGAGGGGGAGGGTGGGAGATTTCGTGGGTCGGGAAGGTGGTTTCTTGGTAGGGGATGGGCCGGGTAGGGTAGTTTTATGGTTAGGGAGGGGGTGAAGGTGGTTTCGTGGTTTGGGGAGGGAGGTGAAGGTGGTTTCGTGGTTGGGGACGGGCCGGCTAGGGTAGTTTCATGGTTGGGGAGGCCGGTGAAGGTGGTTTCATGGGGTAGGGGGCGGGGGATGGGTAGGGTTGTTTCATGGTGGGGGAGGGATTGAAGGATTTTGTCCTCGATCAAGTGTAACAAACTAAATGTATATGGACAAATTATAAAGATAATATATTAAATAATATTAGGTGACCGCAACGTTTTGCTAGAAGCTAATTGCGGTTTGTTGGGCTAGTATATTTAGGCCAACCGCTAATATGTATTGGGTCCTATGAGGTCACACAATGTGACAACCCTTGGATATTACCCAAATCCATTTGTGAAGTGGGTTGGGCGGTTTTTTATGACGGATGGAAGAGTTGTAACTCATGAGTTTATTAGGCTCATAATGTATGACATTATGGGGCAAAATAAAGCCTCATGAATCATCTCTTTGTAACCACCCTATATAATCATATGGGGGTCACAAAGGTGATGTGATTACATCATTTAGTAAAGAAAATATGATTTTCTTTGCTCTCCTCTCTCCCCTTCATTCGGCCATCTCTCACCTCAAAAGCAAGAGGATTCTCTCTTCCGTACTAGCATACGTGGTGATCTAAGGGTTGTTCGTGGACCAACACTAGAGGAACGGCGTTTGACGTTCTAAAGGATCTCCACTAGAAGGCTCGGGGTGGAAGTGGAATTCACGCATCAAGAGGTATTTTTTATACTCTTTATAGATTCATGTTAATTTATGCAAAGATCTTGGTGTTAGATGTTTGGGTATGTGATACTCGTTTTCCGCATTAAGCATCTAAATTCCTACAAAGTGGTATCGCTTAGCCTATTGCATAGATTAATATGATCATGATGATGCATGTTTTCCTTTATTTTAATTCATTTAGGGGAGGGTATTAGCATGAGGATATTCTTTGCATGGTTAAAATTGGATTTTAATCTAGTGGGAGTGTAAAAGTTGTTTATACATTTTCGGTACATATATATATACATATATAATTGTTATATTGTTTCATGTTTTAGTTAAGTTGTTAATTAGAATATGATGTATATATGTATGATTCATGAATTGCATGCTTTGAGTTTTTATGCTTAATTTGATTATGTATAATTTCATAGCATGAATTCTAGAATTTGAGGCCAAGTCTGATTTAGTTATGCATAAAAGTGTTTTAATGTATAAAGAAAATCATACGTATTTCTATTAAAATTACGTGAATTGAGATCGGAAACTCAGAAGCACAACGCTTCTCGCGAGCCACGACGATCATCGCGAGTCGCGACCTAGCTCGCGAGTCCCGACCTAGCTCGCGAGTCGCGAGCGGTGGTCTGCCGCCCTTGGCTTGTCTCTCCTTCAACGGATAAAAACTTTAAAATCCGTTTATCCCTTAATGCATATTAATAAGTTATTATGCATGGTATCCTATGTTAATACTTAAATGAATTAAAATTATGATGGGAGTTTCATTTTGTGACATTTAATTTTATGTTAGGATGTTAGTTTTAATAAGTTGATTAATTCTTTCATGCTAGTATTTGTAATTAAATATCATGCTATGTTTTTATGTTTTAATATGATTAAAATATATTTGGTGCCTTAGAGTGCTTATGTATTTTTCTTTAAATTTAATAGTTGATTAAATTTGTTAGATTAATATATTAAAGCCCTTGGGAGATAAATTCTAATATGATTGAATTTGTCTAGAGGTACTAACCATTTAATTTAATATGATATTAAATTTGGTTGATGTTATTATGTTTTAAAGTTGTTGAAGCATAATAATTTATTTTAATAAGTTGATTAAAATGCATGTTATATATATATGATATTATGGATGCATGCGGTGACTAGTATGGCCCAAACTTGGATAGAAATTACGGTGCGTATCGTTAATGTATTTTTGTAATTTAAATACGATCTATGTATTGTTGGTATTTTTGTAATATTAGTTTAAATTTCAAATAATTATTCAAGTTGAAGTGATTCAAGGATGGAGATCCATGGTGATTCAAGAAAGATGACCTTAAAGAGTAGTCTTTAGGGTTAGGGGCCATACTAGGATCACATTTTACTTTATGCATTTAAATTATTGCTTTAGAATGCTTTCTAAGTTTTATTATGCATGTGATTTATTTTTGCAATGAGTTCACTAGTAATTAAATCACATAATAATTTACTTAGGTCCCTAAAGCTAATATTGGGTAATTGCTATTCCATATAAACATCTACTAAAATCTTAATCGTTAGTAATAGGTTCTGCCAAAGCAGAGTGTTACTTCCAATCTTGGGCTAAGTAGAGTAAATTTCCGAAATTTGCATGTTTAGTTTGGTTTGGCCCAACAAAATCATCAAAATGGTTTTGGATTTTGAAGCAAAGGGTTGGGTTTTTGTGTTTGGGTGACAAGCTATGTCTAGGATTAGGAAGGCTTTCCCCAACGTTGTGGGTAACTTCCTTACCCGGGAGCTTTCATCACCTTAGCAATCACCCATCAACTAAGAATTACAATTGTTGTAATTAGTAAAAAAGTTTACTTACCTTTTAAATTTGGTTTTAAGTTGAGGCCAAAGTCCACTTATAAATCATGTTTGAAAGGATCTTAGAATCACATGATTCAAAAGGGGACACATTGAAAATTGGTCAAGTGCAAAGCTTTTATTTTAAAGTGTTTAAAATTTGTTAAAAGCTATTATGATAAACATACTCATTACTTTTGCATCTTCTATGTAGATATCATGTCTGGTAACAACAATAATTTACCTTTTAACTTACGTTCAATCCTAGAAAAGGATAAGTTGAACGGGAATAACTTCCTTGATCGGGAAAGGAATATGAGAATTGTTCTTAGATCCGAAGGTCGAGAGGATGTTCTTGAAACCCCGATCCCGGTTTTAACAACCACCTCTACTGAAGCCAAACGGCGGCCTATAAGGCCGTTGCGAAAGGTCGATAATTGTTACTTGCCTTATGCTCGCGCTAAGGAACCAAGCCTTCAAAAGAGGTTTGCAAGCTTGGATGCCTACAGTATTATCCGACAGTTGAAAACCATGTTTCAGCAGCAAGCTCGGATAGAGAGGTATGAAACTCACAAGGCTATTCTTGAGTGTGCGTTAGTCGAAGGCAAGCCAGTCGCCACTCATGTCTTCGAAATGATTGGTTATTTCGAGGCAATGGAGAGGTTGGACTTTCCTGATAGCCAAGAGTTGGCTACTGACATCATACTACACTCACTTCATGAAGGCTTCAACCAGTTTAGGTTGAACTTCAATATGAATGGGGTGTCGAAAACCCTTGCTGAGTTACATGGGATGCTCATGACTGCCGAGCAAAACATCTATGTTGCACCTAAGAAGGAAGTTCTTATGGTTCAAAAGGGGAAGGGTTTTAAGAAGGAATGGGCTGGCAAGAAAAAGCAAGACAAGGGCAAGCAAGTTGCCGCTAAGACTGCTGATAAGCCACAGGCACAGGCAAAGCCAAAGGTGGCCGCAAATGCCAAGTGCTTCCATTGTGGTCAAATAGGCCATTGGAGGCGTAACTACCCGAAGTATCTGAATGATAAGAAGTCTGGGGCTTCTTCTTCAGGTATCTATGTCATTGACATTAATTTAGCAACATCTACTTCTTGGGTATTTGATACCGATTGTGTTTCTCACATTACTTCGAATGTGCAGGGACTAAGAAGGAGTAGAACCATGGCTAAAGGGGAGGTAGAATTGCGCGTTGGAAATGGTGCAAGGGTTGCGGCCGTTGCAGTTGGGACTTATAGTCTACCTTTGCCTTCCGGTTTAATATTAGAGCTTAATAAGCTGTTATTATGTTCACTGCTATTACCAAAAACATTAGCTCTATTCCTGTTTTGGATAATGATGGGTTTTCATTTACAATTGAGAAAGGTTGTTTCTCTGTTTATTTGAATTCAATGTTTTATGCCATTGCTAAAAGGTCTAATGGTCTATATTTCCTAGACTTAGACAAAGATGTCCTTAACATAGACAGCAAAAAACATCGGTCAAGCGATACTAATCCTACTTACTTATGGCATTGTCGTCTAGGACATATAAACGCAAAACGCATTCAGAAGTTACATAAAGATGGACTTCTAACATCTTTTAACTTTGAGCCATTTGATGTATGTGAATCATGTTTAATGGGTAAAATGAGAAAGTCACCTTTTACTGGAAAGGGTGAAAGGGCCAGTGATCTATTGGGTCTAATACATACTGATGTGTGTGGACCAATGAGCACAAAAGCTAGGGGAGGGTTTGGGTACTTCATTACTTTTACTGATGATTTAAGTAGATATGGATATGTCTATTTAATGAAGCATAAGTCGGAATCGTTTGAAAAATTCAAAGAATTCCAGAATGAAGTCCAAAACCAGCTTGGCAAAACAATTAAAGCACTACGATCCGATCGTGGTGGTGAATATTTGAGCCAAGAGTTTAGTGATCACTTGAACAGTTGTGGAATTCTTTCACAACTCACTCCACTTGGAACACCTCAGTTGAGTGGTGTATCCGAAAGGAGGAACCGAACTCTACTTGATATGGTTCGGTCTATGATGAGTTTTGCTGATCTTCCCATCTCCTTCGGGGATATGTTCTCGAAACCGCTACTTTCACACTTAATAGAACTCCATCAAAGGCTGTAGAAAAAACACCATATGAGATGTGAAGTGGAAAAACTCCATGTTTGTCTTTTCTACGTATTTGGGGTTGTGAGGTTTATGTAAAATGTTTACTTTCAGATAAACTCGCCCCTAAATCAGATAAGTGGTTCTTTGTGGGTTATCCCAAAGAGACCAAGGGCTATTACTTCTACCATCGAACTGAGGGCAAAGTGTTTGTTGCTCGTCGTGGTGTCTTTTTGGAAAAAGATTTTATTTCCAAAAAGGCAAGTGGGAGTAATATATTTCTCGAAGAGGTTCGAGAAAAGCAACAAACGAACATAGTTCAACCTATGTTAGAGTCAGGAAGCACAAGTGCCACTGTGGAGCTTGAAGTAATTCCTCCTTTAGAGGAATCTTCTCCCATAACTCGACCAAGTGTTGGAGGACGTGCATCATGTACACGAACCTCCTCTCTTGTCCCACTCCGAATCTAATTCGTGCGCAAATTCTCAAATTGTTGAGAAGAAAATTTCTCTTGTTGCGGCCCCTCATAGGACTAGTAGATCAAGAATACCAAACAAAAAGTTTGTTGATTTCCGTTAACCGAAAGTTCCGAGATAATGATCTTAGAATTTGAGGAACCTACTACCTACAAGCAAGCTTTGATGAGTGAAGACTCCGAAAAATGGCTTGAAGCCATGAGGTCCGAAATGACATCTATGTCCGAAAAATCAAGTATGGGACTCGATAGATTTGCCCGATGGGGTTACATCCATTGGTTGCAAATGGGTTTTCAAAGTGAAACAAGACAAGGATGGTAACATTCAGGTTTACAAAGCAAGGTTGGTTGCAAAAGGGTTCATGCAAATTCATGGTATAGACTATGACGAAACCTTTTCACCAGTAGCAATGCTTAAATCCATTCGGATACTCCTAGCGATTGCTGCCTTTTATGATTATGAGATTTGGCAAATAGATGTCAAAACCGCTTTCTTGAATGGGTTCTTGAAAGAGGATGTGTATATGACGCAACCGGAAGATTTTGTGGATCCAGAATATCCTAGGAGGGTATGTAAGCTTCAAAAGTCCATTTATAAATTGAAGCAAGCATCCCGGAGTTGGAATCTTCGTTTTGATGAAGCAATCAAACTGTTTGGTTTTCTCAAAAAACGGAGAAGAGTCTTGTGTTTACAAGAAGGAAAGTGGGAGTAATATAGTCTTCTTGGTCTTGTATGTAGATGATATATTTCTCATAGGAAACGACATTCCCATGCTTGAGTCAGTCAAGGAATGGTTGAAGAGTTGTTTTACTATGAAAGACCTTGGAAATGTTGAGTACATGTTGGGGATCAAGATCTATAGGGATAGGTCTAAGAGGATGCTTGGACTTAGCCAACGAACTTATATAGATAAGATCGTTACTAAGTTCAATATGGAAAATTCTAGGAGAGGTTTTCTACCCATGAAACATGGTGTTTCTCTTAGCAAGACTCAGTGTCCTTCTGGACCTGATGAGATTAAGCAAATGAGTAATGTTCCTTATGCGTTAGCTATAGGGTCCATTATGTACTCCATGATTTGTACTCGCCCAGATGTTTCATATGCCTTGAGCATGTGTTGCAGATTCCAATCAAATCCAAGTGAAGCACACTGGAGTGCAGCTAAGAATATCCTAAAGTACTTACGAAGGACTAAGGATAATTTCTTAGTGTATGGAGGTGAAATTAAGTTAATTGTTGAGGGTTACACAGATGCAAGCTTCCAAAATGACAAAGATGATTTTCGATCCCAATCTGGTTTCATCTTTTGTCTAAATGGAGGGGCACTGAGCTGGAAACGTTCAAAGCAAAGTACTGTCGCTGATTCTACAACAGAAGCTGAGTACATTGCTGCGGCAGATGCAGCAAAGGAAGCCGTTTGGATGAAGAAATTCATTCTGGAGCTAGGAGTAGTGCCTAGTGTTGGAGATGGTATTGTTTTACATTGTGATAACAATTGTGCCATAGCTCAGTCTAAGGAACCAAGATCACATCAAAGGTGTAAACATGTACTTAGGAAGTTTCATCTCATTCGAGAAATCGTTGAGAGAAAAGATGTAATAGTTAGCAAAGTTCATACGGATAGCAATGTCGGCGATCCTTTGACTAAACCATTGCCTCAGCCTAAGCATGAGAGTCATACTAGGGCTATAGGATTTAAGCATGTAGGAGAGTGGATTATTTGATTGTGTACTATTTACTTTTAATTAGTTCACAGTTATAGTTACTCTTGTGATATGTTTGGTTATGTTTATCAATAGAAGGTTATGTTCTTATTTAATCTTGGTTTAGTATTAAATAAAACGTTCAAAGTATTTTATAGTGTTTGATAGGATTGTCAAATATGTGATTTGACGAATGAAACCCTATCCAGTGAACAGGAGTTATAATTTACCTTGGTCCCTAGTTCGAATCATTAAAATTGAACGTAAATGATTCTGTTTCATGGACTAGATTGCAAGTTGATTGCTAGCGCAGTTTCATGGGCTATGAGGACATAGAGATGTCTAGTCATTTGCATAGGCGTGTATAGTTGATACACGTTGGGCAGACCTAGTGGGAGTTCTCTAAAAGGTTTATGAGAATCTCATTAATATATTTAGTAGATTCCTTAGACATGAGTATGACACTATTCTTACTTAAGGATTAGTATGTTTTTGACACTGCAAAACGTCGTGCCGTAAAAAGGAGGCTATAAAAGCAGTGATCGGAACCTGCTACGAATCGAGGGAGTTTTGGTTATACAGGACTGGATAAAGTCCTCCTAAGAGTTAAGATTGGTGTCTTGGCCTCTTGAAGAGCGAGAACTGAAAATGCATGGTCGTGCTCAAATGGATTAAGAAGTTAATCATTTGTTTCGACAGTTCAAACTCGGATTTCAAGAAACAACTTGAATATTGGTATGGTTTACATACGATGTTACCATGTCATCAAGTTAGACATTAAGCGACTTAAGGAGTTTGAAGGTTACACACTTGTTCTTAGACAAATGGGAGATTGAAGGATTTTGTCCTCGATCAAGTGTAACAAACTAAATGTATATGGACAAATTATAAAGATAATATATTCAATAATATTAGGTGACCGCAACGTTTTACTAGAAGCTAATTGCGGTTTGTTGGGCTAGTATATTTAGGCCAACTACTAATATGTATTGGGTCCTATGAGGTCACACAATGTGACAACCCTTGGATATTACCCAAATCCATTTGTGAAGTGGGTTGGGTGGTTTTTTATGATGGATGGAAGAGTTGTAACTCATGAGTTTATTAGGCTCATAATGTATGACATTATGAGGCAAAATAAAGCCTCATGAATCATCTCTTTGTAACCACCCTATATAATCATATGGGGTTACAAAGGTGATGTGATTACATCATTTTAGTAAAGAAAATCTGATTTTCTTTGCTCTCCTCTCTCCCCTTCATTCGGCCATCTCTCACCTCAAAAGCAAGAGGATTCTCTCTTCCGTACTAGCATACGTGGTGATTTAATGTTAATTTATGCAAAGATCCTGGTGTTAGATGTTTGAGTATGTGATACTCGTTTTCCGCATTAAGCATCTAAATTCCTACAGGGATGAGGGTGAATTTGTGGGTGGGGGAGATTTTAATTTTTAAATTATTTTTTTACCAATATTTACAAGTTTAAATTCAGGTTGACCTACTTCAGAAAACATAGGTATAAAGGTCGTATTATTAATCCAAAGGTTGTATTATTTTGGGAGAACCGGCTAAAGTTTGTATTATTTTCGGAGAATCAGCCAAAGTTTGTATTATTATAGCTAAATAATACTAGCATATATATAGATGGAAATAAATTTTGCATGTTTTTGGATCGTATAGTCGATGCATTTGCGATGAATGTCAAACCACTATATAATTAGATAGTTTTATAAGCAGAAACGCCATCCCAATAAAGTTCATGGTAGATATAATACGATTTTGCAGGTCGAAATTACTCCTATTTGTCATTAGGTAAACATTAATCATTGTTCATCCTAAACTGACCGAACTGAAGGGATGGCAGCCAACCTTCTACTGGGTAAAGGTCCCAGATAATTTTCCTCTTCCCCCGTCACTTCACCAAACGGGTCAATCGGATGGAGGATGTACCCTCTTATGGCTTGTCTCCGGCCGAGAAGAAAGCCTTTGACTACTTTGATACCGAACTTGGCTTCGTGATTGTTGATGGCGAAAAGGTGGAGGAAAGGATTCCTCACACATTCCAAATGCCAAGTATATACTTGGGAATGAACCTTTGTCAGCTTTGTTTCTCTGTCGGACCCATCTTGAAGGTGTGCATCTTGACTCGTGGTCCGACATAGGACTTGTAACTTATCTTTTTGTCGATTGATCATGACACTAATCCTTGTCGGTTTATCTTGCAGGCCCTGTCAGCCTACATCTTGAAGAGTTGGGACTGGACAAAAATTCCCAACCCATGTCTAAAGCTCCCGAGGATCCCGTTTTTTACTATGACACCATTCATGGCCTCACCTGGGGGTCTTCGGGCGCTAATCGCGCTTGTGGTGGCCGCAATCTGGTCGCACCGGTGTTCGCCGTGCGGCCGCATGCCCCGGCGTGCTCCCGGTCGAAATGCCGGGTCGTGGGGACTAGGATTCTCCTCGCCCCGTCGTTCACGTTCCCGTCCACCGTGGCGGAGGTAGGCAGGGCCGCGGGCCAAAGCGACCCCGCGAGCATTCTGATGCCGATAGTCCCAAAGAAGAGGCGAGCTTTGGATGTTGTTGCGCTTCAAACCCACAATCTTGAATCGCCATTAATATTCGGGATAATAGTCCTATCCGGGAGTAACCTCGCTACCGTTAGGGGTTTCTCCTCTTAATGCTGCTATTAACAAGCATTGGGACGGCATTAGGGGTCCGGCTCTTCCATGCGCCAGAAAAATATACGACATCCTCGCCTCTCCTACTCTTATGTCGGGCTGGGTCCGAGAATATTTTCTCGAGCTTCATGAGTGGATCGAACAAAAAGAAGTGATCCTTAGTGCCGCCGTGAAGGCTGCCTTTTCTCCTCCCCCACTACTCCCGAAATGATTTATCAACCCAATTGGGATGTGAGGGAAGACGAGTCGCTTTATGCCGATATCCTGCCAACGGCGCGTACTTTGGGTTACCGACTTACGAAGGAGCCTCAACCGCCTATTGACTATCCCGGCAGATAAACTGTAGCACCGGCAACCCACCACGACGACATGACAAAGTGGTAAACTTTCCAGCTTTTTTTTTTTTTTTTTTTTTTTTTTTTTACATCTCTCTAACTTTTGATGCGGACTAACAATTCCGCCATTGAGTTAATCGAGCAGTATCTCCACTACTAGTCATTATCTGAGGACTAGGAGAAATATTTGGGTAATCTTCAAACTAAGCTTGATGCCTCCCAAACTCGCGCCGACAATCTTCAACAGGATTTAGATGCAGAGAAGGCTGCGAGGGCTGTAGTGGATGTGGAGCTGGCTGATTTGCGGGTTAAGGCGGGAAGCTTGAAGAAGCCGAGAAGGCTCGAGTCCGCCAAGATTGAAGAGGCTATGCTATTGAGAAATCAAGAGTCCGATGCCGGTCCTTAAGGCGTAGTGAACTTCAGAAAGTCGCGAGTTTGTGGGTCTTTTGGGAGAGAGATATGACGATTAGTGGGTGGGAGCAAAGAGATGCGTTTGCCACACCCATCCTTCTTTGACTGGGAGGAGATTGAGGTCGCCTTTGGTAAAGGCGTTCATACGCAACCTCTTGAAGGTGAACCCTTCATCTGTGAGGAAGAGGTGATTGCTAACGTCCTCCCAGTTATCCCAAACGAGGAAGTACCGACCTCTCGATGTTCTTGGCGGTCTTCTCCGGGCTCTCCTATTGCTTCAAATAGCTGTTAGCTTTTTATATTTCAAATATTACACTTTTTAATTCGGTTTATTTTGGCATGTAACCTAAATATACTTTAGTAATAATTACTAGGGGTGTTCATGGGTGGTTAACCGTCCGAAATAAAATTTCGGGACGGTAACCGAAGTATCGGTTCGCAATATTTGCGGAATCAGAACAAGAACCGTCAAAACGGTAACCGCGATAACCGGTTTACTGGTTTCCCGGGTACGGTTTCCGGTTAACCGTTAACCGTTACTCAAGTTTTATCAAATTATTTTACTACTTTTATATATTAGATTTCAAATTTTTCTCAACATAAATAATATACCATTATTCACCGAGATTCTCTATAAAGATAATCATCTCTAAAAATATTCCACACCATACAATATTACAATACAACGAAATGACGAATACATATCTTAAAGTTCAAAGAAAAACAAGCACAAAAATATAAAGTATTACAAGTTGGTAGTTCACAACTTCACATTGAGTAGTTTCACGGTTTCATAGTTTGGACTTTTGGGCTTAGTCAGTGATCTCTTTATTCTCTTACTCTCTTGTATCACTCCAACAAAGACTCAAAG
>CANSNZ010000910.1:0-105360 GCA_947646795.1 Beta lomatogona | reverse complement strand
AATGTAAATACTAACAACCTAGTAAATGACTAATGAATTTTTCTTTACATGTTTTTTTTTTTAGCAGGAAATGGAAGAATCCTCTCTCTTTTTTTTTTAACAATTATCCTTTTCGACACAAATTTTTATGTTTTTTAGACTAGACTTCTCGTGTTTTTTAGACCACGTTTTAATTACATTCTAATTCCTAAACATGACACGTTTTGAACCTCGTGATTATGATTCTTTTTCATTTTTCAAAAAAAAAATTCTTTTTTTTGTTTTATTTTGGGATTATATCTTCAAAGCAAGATTTTTTCTTTTTCAAAATCAATTTTGTTTTTGGTAAAACCAATTTGAAAGAAAAGAATTATGAAGTAAATGGAAGTTTTTTTTTTGAAATGGGTAAGCACACACATTTTTTTACATAATTCTTGTGGATAAATAAACAAAAATACTCTTAATATTTCAATAACCATTTCAAAGAAGCAATTCACCTATACTTAATGATTAACAAATATCGACGATCCGAAAACGGATCATGGAATTTTTTGAAAGTTTTTTTTTTCACATTATTCAATAACTCAAATAAATAAAGGACATTTGTGTATCGATCCTCAGGTCCTAGAAGTCAACTAAAAGGGGTGATTCATTTAAGGAGAGATTATGTTAAAGCGGCCTCGAGTCACTTCCACCGTGTCCATCGAGGGGTGGACGCTTCCCGACAGAGCCGGCCCAATAGCTCGTGGGATGCAAGTTTTACACCCTTAATTCATTAATTTTTCATTCTAAAATTCCGAACCTCGCCAATGCATTAGAGGTATCGACCCAATAAGAAAATGGTTAAAAGAGTGCACGTGTATGGATTGGATAAACTACTAAGCACACGTAATTTTCACATAAGCATGCTATATACAAAAATTACAAAAATTAAATCGGGAATAGCCATGATTAACTTTCTTTATTATATATACATATGGCAAATAACGCATTGCTCAAGGTTTAAACCTCTTAAATCCCTCAAAGGAGTCGCCAATGCGGTAACCGATTTTTTACTCGTCTTAATTAACTGGGCTCTGGATCCCACGAAAGTCTCTCATTGGACTATGAGTTTTAGAAAATTTGAAGTCGCCACCCTATTAATATCCGAATAGGACGTATTTATTTAATAAATCGCTTTAAAATCAATTTCAAGAAAAATCATTTAAAACGATGATGACTTCATATGGATAAGGCTTTTTTTTTTTTTGAAAATTGGTCTTTCATACCATGAGATAAGGTTCGGGGTTTAGGTTAAGAGGTGCGAACGCCTCGGAACTGCTCCCTCTTCCGTTCTAAAGAACGGGCTCTTACTAAATGCGTTATTTTCCATTTTAAAGTAATCATGTCTATTAAAAAGAAAGAAAATCACATAATTTGCAATATACACATTAACCATTTTTATTTAGGGCCAATATATCATTTGTACATAAGAGGTTTGAGCACTAAAGTTGCACTACGTACCAATCATCAAGGGATTGGAATCCACTCATGGATCAAAACCGTCGTAGTTCGAGCATATGTCTCACCCTAAATGGACAATTCCACCGGGGAAAGGAGAGGAGGGAATAGATTATGAATAACTCTCCTTTAGAATTAAACAAATCTATTTAAAATGAGGTAAACACTCCAATTAGTGATTGAAATGAGATTAAGATAATCACCTTAATTAGTGATTAAATATGAAGGATTAAGATAACCACCTTAATTAGTGATTAATAAGGAAGGAAATAAGTAATCATCCTAATTAGTGATTATTCAGGGAAAGATAATTACCTTGATTAGTGATTAACAATGAAGGTTAGGAAATAATCACCCTAATTAATGATTATTAAGGTTTAATATAATCACTCTAATTAGTTATTAAATATGATGAAAGGTTAAGCTAATTACCCTAATTGGTGGTTAACCAAATTTTAAGATAATCACCCTAATTAGTGATTAAATGAGGAAAATAATCGTCCTAATTAACGATTATTATGGTTTGAAATAATCACTCTAATTAGTGATTAAAAATGAGAAGTATAATCGTCCTAATTAATGATTATAAGGGTTTAAGGTAATCACTCTAATTAGTGATTAAAAGAAGTTTGTGTCAACCGCTCTAAATAGCAATTAATCGGGGATTGTGATAACCACCTCAATAGTGATCGTGTTTATGATTTTCGAGAGGTCTTAGAAGGTTTTATTCCTAATTGAAGGCTTTTGAGAAATACCCTTAATTGAAGATTATTAAGTCATTTGGAGAGAAATGATCAATTTCGCATTGAATTTGGAGATTTGTGTTTGGCTAATTGGAATTTGGCCATTTAAAGTGAGACACGCGAAATGTACCTAAAATCAATTTGGAGGTCATAATTACCAATCTAATTATGTCAAATTATATGATTAATCCATTTGAATATGGAGAACGCATTTTTAAAATGTAAGATGAATCATCATACAATTTAACTTAGTTAGATTTGCAATCTTTCCTCTTAATTGAAATTGGGTCATGTGATTCATATATTATGATGTATTGGCCCAACATGCAATATTTGTAACATTGGTTTCTCATTTTATTAAAAAGAGTTGTGAAATTATTTATGAAAATAATGCATAAACATCTCCATGTTTTTTTTTATTAATTAAGTGATGCAATTTACAAGGAAACTATTATTAAAACAATATATACAAAATCTATGATCTATACAAATCTTCAATCTTGGTCTTCACCATGATGCTCCATGATCTTCACCTCCTTGAATGGGCTTTGGAATTCATGTTTATTTGTGAATTTTAGAGATAAATTAACCTCTTTGATTTTGATTTTTTATGACAATTTTTATTGATTTTTATTTACATGATAAAATGAGTCATTTTAAGATAAACTTAAGAAATTCATGATTTTTTATTCACATTTCCGTATGAAAAGAATATATTTTTTTTTATAAAAGTTGAGTTAATCACTTTATTTCATTTTTCAGATTGCCTTTTTGTTCTTGTACTGACTTACAAAATTCATAAATTTCTATACAAAGTGTTAAACTGAGCATATGATACATCTATGGATATATCAGTGAGTTCTTTATGTTGTGTCAAAATTTCACAAGTTTTTAGTGATCACTTGAATTGTGGTGAATTTTATGTCAAAACTGGTCAAAATAGGACCTTTATTAAATTTGTTCTTTGAAACCTAACTTATTGAACTTATTTTGAAGTGAAATTTAGTATGAACATTCTAGACACTTTGAAAGATTAGACTGGAAATTTTTGTTTGAATTGGACATTTTTAAGGCCATTTTTATTTATTTTCTTAATTGAATAGAAAATCAGTATTATGAAATTTAGTGATTTACATGAATGATTTTGTAAAAATGATGTAAAATTGTATAAATTTCATATGAACATGATTTTTATATTTTTAAAAATCTACTGATGTTTTCTTTAAACTTGATGTATTTGGTTTTGTCTATATGATTTTCTTTTTTAACTTTATTGACAGACCAATCCTAAGTGGTACTGGACAAAATTAGTTTTACACAACAAAGTTGTATGATTTTTAATTATTTTCAAAAAAAAATATTTTTAGAAATTCTAAATCCCAGTTGCTGAAAACATCTTCCACTTCATAGGAGAAATTTTAAATTCCACGAACGAATTAGTTAATGCAGACGAAAAAATGAAATAATACAGGAAAGTAAAACTGAGTATAATTACAGCATCACATTTTTTTAATGGAGATATGTTTACACAATTTTTCTTGAATTTTTTTATGAAATAATTTTTAGTGATGAATAACAACTTGATTAAGGAAAATCACATAATCACATTGTTTCCTAAGAGTCACCCCCATTAGAGGTGACTATTCTAGGTGGGGTGATTTAAGGTTGGGAACCTATTAGGACTTCCACATACCCAAATCACTCCAAAGATTAAAACACTGATAAGAAGAAAACAAGGAGAAAGTTAGTAGATGATTAAAAAGATAATAAAAAATAAACAAGAGTTTCCACTTTATCTCGCTAGCTCAATGATGCACTTCCTTTTTGCAAATTTTTCTACCTTTTTTGTGATTTTCTTAATTTCTAAGTGAGTTTCTAAATCCACTTCATTACTAACTTAAACTCTTTTTGTGTTTTTTCTTCTTTTGATGAACTTCTTTACTTACTAGTTATCTTACTAACTTTTTCTTTCTTTTCTTAAGTGTGATTTCTTTAGAGGAAAAGAGTAGAGAAGATGAGAGAATTAGTGAAGTTAAGTTGAACTCTTTTCAACTTCCTACTCACTAATTAAGACTTTTTCCTAGATGGAAAGATTAAGGAGGAGAAGAGTAGTAGAGAAGATGAGAGTGAAGTTGAATTGTGTTTTTTTCAACTTTGTTTTGAAGTGGAAAAAATGAAGGTATTTATAGAGAAATGAAGGAGGTGAACTAGGGTTTCAAAGCGGTAGAAAATCTGATTTTTCACCCAAAAAAAAAAAAAATCTGATTTTCTTCATCCTTAATCACCCTAATGACATCACTCTAATGACGTCACCCTGATGACATCATCAAATCTCTTTGGAAATACAAATATTCTTATTCTTTTTGGATTTTCTCATAAATAAGGCAAAATCAGTTTATCTGAAAATATTCTTCCTAAAACATCCTAATACGTAAAAAAATTGCATTAAAAATCGTGCGAAACGAAACCGATCGGAGATCTTGCGCTCGGGCGCAGAAGCCGCGCTAGAACAGCGCCAGGCGCAAGGCTCTGCATCTGGCACAGAGCATGCTTGAGCGCTAGGCGCACAATCATGCGTCTAGTGCATGATTGTGTGCTTGGCACACACTTGATTCTTCCGAAAAAAATTCGGATTGCCCCCTCTTACACATGGGATTTGATTCTTATTCTCACATCTTTACATGATTCTTATTCTCTAACTAATGGATAAAGGATGTGATTAGTGGATAAAGAATATATTTTTATTCTTTATCCAATGAACAATGACTTAACCATCAAGAAAACTGATTAATGCCGGATTTGGGATACGACTAAAATTCCGACGCCTAATCGTGACTCGTTTTCATTTTTCCTAAAGACTAACTTAAGACATTTAAGAAAAATTCATTAAATTAATAAAAACGAGCATGATTATACTATGAATCATTTTATTAAAACGATGGTTATAGTTATTGACTACGACTCACGAAAATTATATTTCTAAGCCAAAACTGTATGACTAATACGCAAAAAAGGGAAAATCGTGCGACGATATGAATCTCACGCTCCATGATGCATGCCGATTTTGTTATTTTCATTTTTCAAAACAATTATTTATCCGAAAAAGAGGTTCAAAATTTGGTGTCTACTCTATGTCTCATGGCAAATATTGAGACAAAGAGTAATAATCAAACCCTAAGGCATGTTTTAATACTATTGAGGAGGAACTTACAGAACTGAATAAGAGCCAACTTATAAAACATCTATTAGAAACCTTAGATGACTACAAGGAAGTTTGCGTAAAAAGAGAACAAGTAGAAAACACCTTGAGAGTCACTAAGAAACATTCAAGTTTTAATACTTTAAAATGTGATAATGAGAAAAGATTCTTTGAACTTTTTGACAAACACGAGAATTATCTTTTGAACATGGAAATGTCATAATTGAAACTATTTGTTCCTTAAGGAACAGGTTCTTCAACTAATACTAGAACTGATTTTGAAAATTTGAAAGCTGATTATAAAAATGTTTTGCATGAAAATCTGGTATTAAGAAAGAAACTGGAACCCTCAAGGAAAAAACTTCCTGATCCATTCAGTTGGATACAAAAAAATCAGAATAAAGGAAGAGATGGTCTTGGTTTCAATCATAAGAAGAAGAACAAAAAGAAAAAATATGTTGATCCGCCAAGTAGCAAAATATGTTCCAACTATGGGGACAAGTGGTCACATTGTGTCCGATCGTTCCACCGAGAGAAAACGTATTGAGAGGAACACTTACTTAGTCAAACAAGTTTGGAAAGTTAAGAAAGACTTAAGTCCAACAAAGTAACCCAAGCAAGACTAGGTTCCTACCACTGGACTAGTTTGTTATGATGCGAGACTAAAGTGAGGGGGAATAATCTATGGTACCTCGACAGCGGTTGTTCTAAGCACATCACAGGAGACAAATCAAAAATTTTCTCACTTTCAGTTTACAATGGAGGAATTGTGACCTTCGGAGACAATCTTACAGGTAACATAGTAGCAGTTGGAAAGATTGGAAAATCTCAGTCACATTCCATAGATAATGTATTTTTTAGTCGAGGGTTTAAAGCATAGTTTACTTAGTATTTGTCAGTTTTGTGTTAAGGGTAATTATCCGAAGTTTACTAATGAGTTTTGTGTAGTCAGCAATGAAAGTACAGGAACCAAGATCATTGAAGGAACAAGGAAAGGGAACACTTATATGGTTTACCTAAACCTTGTTCCTAGGAACAATGTCACATGCTTGAGCGTGATTGAAGAAAATCCCCTACTATGGCACAAGCGTTGTGGTCATGCCAACTTATCACTATTGCATAAACTCGAATGGGAAAGACTTAGTTATTGGGTTACTAATAATTAAGTCTATGCACCGCGGTGTTTGTGATCCATGTGTAAAAGGTAAGTAAGTGAGATCCTCCTTCAAATCTAAGAAAATGGTAAGCGCACAAAGTCCATTGAAACTCATTCATATGGACTTATGTGGTCCTGTACGAATCTAGTGTAGATCATGTAAGAGATATGTGTTGGTCATTGTGGATGATTTTTCTAGATACACTTAAGTTATTTTTCTTCATAGCAAAGATGAAACTTTTGATGAATTTCTAACCTTTGCTAAAAAAATTCAACGAATTAGTGGTTATAAATTGAAATATCTAAGATCTGACCACGGTAAGGAGTTTAAAAACTCCAAGTTTGATAAATTTTCCAGCAATGAAGGGTTAGATCACAATTTCCATGCTCCAAGAACACCACAACGAGAATGGTGTGGTTGAAAGAAAGAACCAGGACCCTGGAGGATATGGCTAGGACGATGATTATTGCAAGTGGTCTTCCAAAGAACTTTTGGGCTTGAAGTAGTGAACACATCATACTACTTCATAAATCGAGTCATGCTAAGGCCAATTACATTGAAGACACCCTATGAAATCCTTAGAGGAAGAAAACCCAATATTTCTTATTTTTGAGTCTTTGGACGTAAATGTTTTGTACATAACAATGGAAAGGACAATTTAGGAAAGTTTGATGCTAGAAGTGATGAAGCTATATTTCTAGGATATGCTTCAAATAGTAAGGCTTATCGATTTTACAATAAACGAACAATGTGTGAGAGGAAAGTGTCAATATTATCTTTGATGAAACTAACTCCTTGCGAGGAACCGAGTTATGATGATAACTTTGAAATTGGTTTAACTCAACCTTGAAGAGTCAAATCATTATGATGATGAACTAATCCCTCGTAGATAAAGAAAAGAAGCATGTTCCCGAACTCGAGAACCCCGTGCACGATCCTCGGGGGAACAAGCAAACAGGAGGAACTCTTGAAGAAGAAGGAACTCCTAAACCTGAAGAAGAACAACAAATTCAAACACCTCATGAAGCTTCGAAGTAACCAGGAGATTTGATCCAAAGCCTTGGAAACACCAAAATTCCCATCCCTTAGAATTAATTATAAGTGATATTGAAAAAGGAACTCAAACGAGATCCCAAATGAAGAATTTTGTGCTTTTCATGCTTTTCTATCTATGACATAATCTAGGGATCATATGGAAGCATTAAAAGAGGCAGTTTGAATAAATGTTATGCAAGAGGAACTGAATGAGTTGCAGAGGAACAAGGTCTGGCACCTGGAGCCCAAGCCAAAGAACCAGAAAGTAATTGGACTTAAATGGGTCTTCAGGAGCAAATTTGATGAACATGGTACATTTGTAAGGAACAAGGCCAGACTTTTAGCCAAAGGGTATAATCAACAAAACGGTATTGATTGCGATGAAACGTTTGCTCCTGTTGCTAGGATAGAAGCAATTAGAATTTTGATTGCCTTTGCCGCATTTATGGGATTTAAGTTGTACCAAATGGACGTAAAATGTGCATTTTCAAATGGCTTTTTACTAGAAGATGTCTATGTGGAACAACCTCCTGGATTTGAAAATTTCGATCTTCAAAATCAGGTCTATAAGCTTGATAAAGTTCTATATGGGTTAAAACAAGCTCCTAGATCTTGGTATGAAAGATTATCAAAAGTCTTACTTTCACATGATTTCAAAAGAGGAAAAGTTGATAGAACCTTGTTCCTTCGCTCAAAAGGAACATACGTATTAGTGGTCCAGATTTATATTGATGATATTATATTCGGTGCTACTAATGATCTTCTTTGTAGGAGTTTACAGATCTTATAAGTAGTGAATTCGAAATGAGTATGATGGGAGAATTTAACTTCTTTTTGGTCTTGCAAATCAAGCAAAACCGAAAGAAGAACAATGATCCATCATCAAAAATACGTTAAGGAACTGCTGAGGAAATATGGACTGGAACATCTAAAACCAACCACACTCCCATATGAACAGGAACAAGGTTAGATGAAGACACAAATGGTAAGTGTGTAAACGAGAAGCAATATAGAGGTATGATAGGATCTTTACTCTACCTAACTACAAGTAGACCTGATATTGCTTTTAGTGTTGGTTTATGTGCAAGATTCCAATCAAATTAAATCCCAAAGAATCTCACTTTACAGCAGTTAAGAGAATTCTTAGGTATTTGAAAGGAAGTGATGACTTATGTTAGTTCTATTCTCGAAGTGATATATTTGATCTAGTAAGTTACTCGGATGCGGATTATGCTAGGGACTTGGTTAATCGCAAAAGCACCTCAGACATTATCCAGTACCTAGGAACAAGCTTGGTCTCATGTTGCTCAAAGAAGCAAAATATTGTTGCCTTGTCCATTGCAGAGGCAGAGTATGTGGCTATTTGCCGCATCTTTCCCGGTGTCCTCTGGATCGAAGCAACGGTAAGAGACTTTGGTGTTAAATTTAAGTGTGTTCCTATATACTTGTGATAATACTAATGCAATCAGCATCTCCAAGGACGCAATACATCATTCAAGGGTCAAGCACATACACATTAGGCATCATTTTCTTAAGGACAATGTTGAAAAAAGGTTTTGTTAAAGTTGAATTTTGTCCATCTGAAAATCAAATTGTTGACATTTTAACTAAACCACTTCCTAGAGAAAAGTTCTAGAAAATTTGCTTAGAGCTAGGAATGATTATAATTCATTGAGTATGCTACTTCTAATGAAACCCTATATTACAAGAAACCTCTAAGTGACCAGCAAAATTCTATGAATTCATTCATACATTATACAGTCAATGTTGAGGACTCGCATTAGTCTTGATAATACTCCCCTTATTGTCCACACATATACTTGAGCAAAATATGGTAAGGTCTTTGTACATATAGCTTGAACATGTAACATGCATGAGTTCATACTTTATTCTTTATTTTATTCATTTAAACCGTATATTTCTTTTTCATTTCTATTTTTGTTTTTATTTTTATTTTTTTCTTTTTTTCCCACAAATTAATTATTTTCTTCATTCATCTCCCACAAAATTCTATTCTTGATACAATGCAATGCTTCACCAGCGTCCAAGTTAATAGCCTAAAAATTAAAACTCAATCGATTAAGAAAGGAAGGGAAGAGTCGTCATAAATTACCTCACCATTCCCCATATATGTACCCTCCTTATACCCTCCATCAAATCACCCATTTTTACACGAAAATTTCACCTTTTCACCACAAAACCATCAACTCTGCAAAATCGCTTAACTCTTTATCTCCTAAACCTCTCATCTTCTACATCTCTCCAAATTTCTTCAATGGCACCCAAGCGTAAAACCTCGGATGAAACCAACAATTTTCCAGCTGAAAAATCATCTCCTCTGGTTGACTACAAAGAAAACGAGAATGAATCTTCAAACTCTAATGAAGATTCTCTGGGTTCTCAAGAAAATTCATCGGGTCATGAGGTGATATCCCCAAGAAGGAAGAAGAGCTTGACGATGTTTGAAACAGAGCGAGGAGAAGGAAATTCTAGTTCCTACAAAACGTGGTAAGAAGTCCAAATCTTCTAAGTATATCATAGGGTTTTGTGTCGATTTTCTTGGTGCAAGAAAATCAAATAGGCAGAGTTTCTTGATGTTGTGAAAGTTCAAAAATGGACTAAGGTTTTGAGTTCTGATGAGGGTTTGTATGAAGCAGTAATGAGTGAATTATGTTTGAATTTTGAGGATAATGATGGTTTGTGTATCAGTATTGTTAATGGGAAGTTGGTAAAATTCAATTAGAAAAAGCTTTGCGAGTGGTTTGATGTACCGAATAAAGGGTACAAAGATTGTATCAAGGGTAGGGCAAAATTAAATGTTAATGGGGTTTCGAATGCTAAAATTTTGGGTTATTTTGGTGGTGCTGCTATTTGACCAATCTTTGGACCAAAAAGATCTCTCTCCTTTCCATAAATTCCTGTTTCATTTAGTTTGGCGCTTTATTCTACCTCGCACTTCCAAACGAACTCAGGCTAGTCTTATGGATTTCTCCTTAATGTACTATCTGGCTAAAAATATCAAAATCAATTTCCCTTCTCTCATAATTTCTCACCTCTCCTACTGCATTTCTCACAACAACACAATTGGGTATGGTAACCTTGTCTATACCATTCTCAAGTGTTGTCAAGTCAAGTTTCCTGCTAGTCCCTCTTTTGAACTAGAGCCAGAGAATTTTTTGACTAAAGATACCCTCTCTAAACTTAGTTTGAGGGTACAGGGTGGTAAGTTAGAGTATGACGTTGAGGAGCCTAAGGTGAAAGGGGAAACAGGGGTCAAAAGGAAGAATGTGGAAGAGGTTAGTGCTGGGGGTCCAAGGTCATTCCGCAAGAGTCAGAGACTAGCAGAGACTAAGTCTCCAAGGGATCAGGGTTAGGGTGCTGTAACGATAGATCTGGATGAGGAACTGGTCTCTCTAGGATCTACTGTTGTGGATTTCCCACTTCTCTCTACCACCAATCCCCATTGTCTGTTGCATTCTATTCAGGAGTCTCTGTCCCTACTGCACTCCAGGATCCAGGGAGTTGAGGCCAGAGTAGCTAGGGTGGATCTCCAGCAGGAGGAGGTTCTTGTTGCTGTGAAGAAGGGAGAGGTTGATGTGAGAGAGAAGATTGATGTTGTTGTCGCATCATTTGCCATTCGCCCCAAACCCCAAACTCTTAGAGTGCTGCTGGTTTCTCTAGATGTTTTTGATGATGACAAAGGGGGAAGTAAAGTTGGCATATAAAAGGATTCTAGTCTGCTTAGTTTATATTGTGATGCTTTTTGAATTTCTCTTGTTTCAAAACTGATTTCTACGTTTTAGCTTAGAGTTTATTTTAAACATCTTAGCTCTTGATTCTTTTGCTTTGATTTATTTGATATACTTTTCTCTTTATGTTTACTTTAATTGATTTAATATTTTTATTTGCCTTATATTTGCCATCATATAAAGGGGGAATATTGTTGTATTTCATGTTTTAATGATGCCAAACACTTAAGTGTTTGCATAGTTTTTATTTTGAAAAATAAAAATCCCAAAAATATTGTCTTGTTAATTTTTATATATCTTGTGGAGAAAAGATTAATGAGGTTTAATCTAGTCAAGATATTATTTATACACTTTGGATTTTATTATATGGTATGTTTAATGAATCTATTAACTTAGAATCTTTTGATTCTTAGTTATTAGATATTTTGTTTTTGTTATTGTTGAGAAAACTCAGGTTGATAAACCGTGCCTTCAAAGTAGAAAAGTAGAGGTGAGATTTTCTCTAACCTCCTGCTGGATATATGCGCACAACTGGTAGTAGAGGAAGTTCATTACTGTTGCAAAAATCGTGGAGGATGTGCAGCGTGTTATGGGCCATGCTCTCTTGATCTCAGCAATAACATAATATGGAGAATGTGGAGTGAAGAACAAGAAGTTACAGCAGCTATTTAAGAGAAAATAGTTGTTCAAAAAACTTACAACTTTCAAGCAATACAATTCCAAATTTACTAAGAAAGTTTTTCTGTAATTTTCTTCTTCTCCTACAATACATACCATTGTAATATTCTTAGTGTTTGGGTGAGTGAGAAATTCCAGAATATCCTTGTAGTCAAGTGAGAGAAAAGAGAAAGAGAGAAAGAGAAGACTTCGAGTGAAGTCAAGTGAGTGTCATCAGTTCAGGGGGAACTGAGTGACTGGGAACAAGTTCTTAGTGGATCAGAGAAGGGTCCAGTAATAGGATGTAAAGAGAGTCTTTTGGCCTATTCTAATAAGAGAAGTATTGAGTCAAAATCCCTTGGGATCGATCAAGGCTTTTCTTCTTATTTGGGACTAGGAAGTTTCCTCGCAAGTTAAATTTTGTGTGTGATCTTTCTTTCCTTCTAAGTTCTTTTAACGGTTTTTTCACCAAATACCCCTGACAAATAAATTTATTCACCAAATACCCCCACTTTTTTCAAAATTCACCAAATACTCCTGACCTTTAAAAAAATTCACCAGATACCCCAGGCATTTCAAAAAATACCCAAAATGCCCTTTTTGGCTAACGGACGTTAGTGCTTCGTTAATTAATTAACTAATTAACCTAAAAATCCCTAATTAAACCCTAATTAAACCTAAAAACCCTAAAACTCTAACTAACCCTAAAACCCTAAGTAACCCTAAAACCACCCCCAAGCCCACCACCCTCCCACCCCACCAGCCCCTCCCCCGCCGCCGCGCCCCCTCCTCCCCCCCCACGCAGCCCACCCCCACCCCCTCACCCACGCAGCCCCACCCCTTACCCTCGTAGCCGCCCTCCCCCCCACCCTCGCATCCCCCTCACCTCTCCCCGCAGCCCCGCAACGCCCCCCCTTCACTCTCAACCCCACAAAACCGGCCCGGACACCGCCCGAATCGCAACCCCCTCCCTTTCTCGTCACTCACTCATCGTCAATATCAATCTTTCCCTTCTCTCTCTTCGCACAAGCAACAAGCGACACCACCAACCACTATCGGTTGCACCAAAGAGCCATGAGCTTCTCTTGAAAAATTTCAGGGGTTGCAATCGATTTTTGTGAAAATAGGGGCCAAGACGCACAACGAATCGCAATTATTTTTAGGGGGGTTTTGGGAGGCGGGGGTGGGGGGGAGGAGGAGGAGCGCGGGCTGCGGCTATGGGGGAGGGGGTTGCGTGGGAGGGGAGCTGTGTGGGAGGAGGGGGAGGAGGGAGGGGAGCCTGGTGGATTGTTGGGGCGGTGGTGGCTGGGGTCAAAGGGCTGGGATTGTTGGGGCGGTGGTGGTCAGTCAAATTTGGGGGGGTTGTTGGGGAGGGGGGGAGGGCCGGTAGGTTAGGGGAGAGAGAGGTTAGTTAGGGTTAATTAGGTTGACTTAGGGCTAATTAGGTTCAATTAGGGCTAATTAGATTTAATTAGGGCTAATTAGATTTAATTAGGGCTAATTAGGTTGACTTAGGGCTAATTGGGTTGACTAAGGGCTAACTTGTGAATAAAACGCTAACGGAAGACTAACGTCCGTCAACAAAAGGGTATCTAGTGAATTTTTTTAAAGGTCAGGGGTATTTGGTGAATTTTGAAAAAGTGGGGATATTTGGTGAATAAATTTATTTGTCAGGGGTATTTGGTGAAAAAACCGTTCTTTTAATTCCGCATTTAAAGTTTAAAATTTTCCCTCAACTACAATTCACCCCCTCTTGTAGTTGGTCTAGTGTTCACACTAGAATAACAGTCCCTTTAAATCTTTTTATAGTAGTGTTTAAGGATGATTTCCTTAGCGAACTGACAATTGGTAGGTATTTAAAAGGATTTAGATCATATAAGGTGGTTAAATAAAAAAAATTGAACATATAATGTGGTTATTTTGAAAATTTTTTTGATTTTAGAAGGTGGTTAAAATAAATAAAATCCTAAGTTTAAATAAGTAATGATAACTTCAGGAAAATTCAAGTTAAGATAACGCACCCTTGGTTACTTGTATCGTCGGTTTGTAATAGAACATTTGCTACTAATTGTACGGGACTTTTTTATAAACAAGTTTGTATAGACCGTATACTCCAATTTTTTTGTAGCCTCAAACTGGGATCTAGATTCATTTAACTCAAGTCCTCTAGTTAATCTTTCAAAAATAGTCCCAAGTTATTAAACTGGGATCGAGATTTATCTAACTCAAGTCCTCTAGTTTATCTTTCAAAAATAGCACCAAGTTGTTAAACAACACCGTAATAATGTATGTAATTAAAAAATTGTCACTTCTACACATATAGTTTCAGTTTTCCCTCCAACTTTCCTCTCGGCGCACATTAGCTTGCTATCGTGCTCTGCTACCATGGCGCGGAAATCAGCCGGGAAATCTCAAACTAAACCTCACGAAAATGCTTCTGGTAAGGTTAATAACAAGCCTAGAGGTCCTATTGATGATGATCGAGCCTTGAAAACTCGTTCAATGGATGAAATTTTGGGTGTCGAAGCCGTTGATTTTGGTTTTGGTGAGCATGAAATTCTTACGCTAAAATCGTCGCTGCAGCAATTGAAAGTTCAATCTGAACTTCATTATACTTTTAATGAATGGATTCAATCTATTCATCAGAATTCGGAGGTTCGGCCTAAGATGCAACAGAGAGTTTCTATTCAGGAGGTATGTTCATCATCTATTCCCATCTTACAACAATTTAATGAAGTAGCTACTAAGGATAATGTTGAGACTGTGAAATTGATTGAGGAATTTGATGAATCTGAACATTTAAATGAGGAATTGACTAGTACTGATGTGCGAATTGAAATGGATCATATTCAAGGTGAATTTGACTTTTGGAATTCTGCCTTAGTTTGTTATGTGGTAGGATCCAATCCACCTCTTCAAGTTTTTGAAGGTTTTGTGCGTAGAATTTGGAAATCCTTGAATGTGGATAAAGTTATTGTGGTGAATAAGGGAGTATTCATAATTAGGTTTGATGCCATGGATTCTCGTGATAAGGTATTGAATGGTACCTATTTCTTTGACAACAAACCTCTCATAATGAAGTCATGGTCTCAGGATTTGGATTTTGAAAAAAAGAGGATATTAGAACATTACCAATTTAGATCCAAGTCAAACTTGGTATTAAGTATTGGGGAGAAAAATCTTTGTTTAAGATTGTAGCACATGCAGGTGGGGAAACTTTTGAAGAGGGATGATGCAACTAAGAAAATAGACAAAGTTAAGTTTGCAAGAATAATGGTTGAATTTTCACTTAACAAAAAGTTACCTGCTATCATTTTCTTTGTCGATGAATATGGTGCAAGAGTAGAGGTCCCACTGAACTATGAATGGAAGCCAGTGGCGGATCTAGAAATTGAACTGCGTGGGTTCGAAGTCGTTAAAAAAAATCAAATTAGATTAATTAAAATATTCTATTATATTTACTTAATTCCAAATTACTACTGATAACTAGATTTAACCTGTTGGATTACATTTTTAAAAAAATAATATCAATTATGTGTACCAAAGGGGTATTTGAAAACCAATATCATAAAGATGGATAATTTCAAAAATAAATGTGTTCAAAACAATTTAGGACTAAAAAACAAGGAAGGAGTTCAGACTATTTTGGAAAGAATAGAATAATTTTCAATATAACTAGCAATTGGTTATCACTAATCTAAGAATTAATATATACACATATATAAAAAGACTACCGAAAAAACATTTAAAAGATATTCATTATACTCCCTCTTTTTTTTTTTTGCTACATTGTTATTTTGGGAATTGAACCACTAACTTTGACCGATTATTTTGATTTTTTATAAGTAAAAATATAGTCATGTATGGTGTTGTTAGATTCGTCTCGATGTGTAGATTCATAATATCAAATTTTTACAATTTTTGCTTAAACGAAATAAGAGATATTAAAGGTTATATAATGTCTTGAAAACCGTGCACCAACAATGTAGCAAATAAAAAAAGCAGAGGGAGTATACAACTATATAAGATGCATCAACTATTTGCAAAATACAAAATTAGAAGAAAATAATCTAAAATTTAATAGGTAGAGGAATGGAAGATATTTCAAAAAAAAAAAAAAAAAAGAAACAAAAGGAAAATGAGATTAAAAAACTTAAAATGAAAAGAAAACAAAAGAACAGGAGAAAAGTCTTAAAGAACTGAGAAAGTAAACAAAAGAAAAAAAAAAAAAGAAAGAAAGATGACGTATTACAGTCTACAGGAGGAGTTGGCAAAAAGAACAAAAACAAAATGAGAAAATACTATCTTTGGGACTCGAACCCGCATCATATTAGGTTCTAAAAGACCAACACGTAGCTTGTCAACCAGTGAGCCAAGACTTATCTAACTGAAATAAAGGGACGCGCCATTATTATATATGTTAAACTTTTGTTTCTTTTGCCTGTTTCGTCCAATTTTTTTCACGGATCTTCGTGGGTTCAGTTGAACCCACTGAACCCACGCTAGATCCGCCCATGATGGAAGCCAACTTTATGTGCAACTTGCCATAAATTTGAACATGATACTATGTAGTGTAGGTTACAAAAGTTAAGAAAGCTTGGGTTCAGAAGAAAGTAGATCAGCCTGTAGTTCAGAACAAGCAACCAGTCATGGTGACTGCTCCTACCCAGGATGCTGAAGGTTTTCAACAGGTTCTCCATCCTATAAAAGTGAGAAGTTCTACCTTGACACCACTTATTCTGAGCAATGCATTTGATTTATTGGTGAATATTGTTGAGGAAGAGAGGTAAGGAGACCTTGCAGGTTGTAAGGAGATGGGAAGAGGGAACTCTTCCACTCCTGATGGATAGAATTATGGCTTGGAATGGGAATCAATAATCCTAAGAAGCTAAAAGAGGTGGCTAGTTTTATTCACAATCATACTATTGGATTATTTGGACTCCGTGAAACAAAGATAAATGTCTCAAATATGGGAGACCTTTATCAAAGAATGTTTAGTTGCTGGTGCTTTTCTACTAATTCCAGCTATCATAATGGTGGTAGGGTGATTATAGCATGGAAGTCAGGTGTGTTTCAAGTTACTCCCGTGAGTGCTTGTAGTGAAGCCATGCATTGCTATGTAAAGCCAGTGAGTAGTACATTGGGATTCTTCTGTACCTTTGTCTATGCTTTCAATGAGAATGCAAAAAGAGTGGATCTATGGAAATTTATTGGTGAACAAAATACTAATAAACCATGGATTATTTGTGGTGACTTTAACTGTGTCATGGATGTCGATGAAAGAATTGGAGCCCTTATGAGGTCTTCAGAGTTTGCTCACATCATGCAGTGTATGAATGATTGTGGGATGCAATATATCAAATACTCAGGGAAGTTCTTCACATGGAATAATAAGCAACAAGGTCAATCTAGAGTCTTCTCTAAGACTCATAGGATGCTAGCAAATGATGCCTGGATGGATTTGTATCCTACTACTGAGGTTACTTTCCTAAATGAGGCTGATTTTGATCATACTCCCGGTGTTTTGACCGTCTATCCTAGAGTGAACTCGGGAATCAAACCCTTCAAATATTTTACTATGTGGAAATATTCTCCTCGCTTTTAGAGTATTATCACTCAAAGTTGGAACTGCTCAAAGAATGGTTCAAAAATGTTTAAAGTGCTTCGAAGCTTAAAATGATCAAAGGCCACTCAAAACTCTTAACAAAGAAGGTGTTCAAACAAGCAGATATCAAAGCTTACTCCGGTATGATTACAATCCAAGACAACATGCACCAAAATCCTAGTAACAGTTATTATGCTTGATGAAGAATTGAAAGTTGTTGATGTTTCTAGGAGACAACACAAGATCTATGTTGAGTTTCCCCGATAGAAAGCTAAGCGGGAATGGGTGTTAGAAAGAGATGAAAATACTCATCTATTTCATCGTAGAGTATTACAGCTAGAAGAATGCGAGAATAATGTCTATGCCATTCATGATGGGCAAGGCATTTGGAGAGATGATATTGATGCTTTGTCAATGCTTTGCTTTCATGCAATATTATCGCCAGCTACTTGGTACAATGTGACTCGGAAGAAAGAAGGTGTTCACTGAAACTATTCGAAGGGTGCATTGATAACTACCGAGCATAAAATAATGTTGAATGCTTCCTACACATCCGAGGAGGTGAAGTCCGCCGTTTTTTCAATCTCGGGTAACAAGGCTCCAGGCCCCGATGAGTTTGGTGCTCATTTTTACAAGGATGCTTGGAATGTGGTAGGTGATAAAATTATCTCTGTTGTTCTTGTTTTCTTGAATGAGGGTAGGTTGTTAAAAGAAATTAACACCACTTGTGATTACTCTTATTCCTAAATCAAAATGTCCATACAATGTGAGTGATTTTAGGCCCATTTCTTGTTGTAATGTCATGTATAAATGTATAACTAACGTTCGCGCAAATGACTTAGGAATGTATTACTCGATGTAATTGATGAAAATCGGGGGGCTTTGTTAATGGGAGGTAGATAGTGCATAATATCATGGTTGTACGAGGATATTGTTAAGCACTATGGCAGAAAAAATAACTCCCGGTTGCTTAATGAAGATTAATCTTCGAAAGCATATGATACCGTGGACTTGGGACTTTCCTCATGAGATGCTTGATTGGTTTAGAGTTTCCTAGTCACTTTATAAAGTTGATTATGGAGTGTGTTACGACCCCTCAATTATCTCTTTCTCCCTTGCTGTTTGTAATTTGCATGGGATACCTATCTAGAATCCTAAAGACTATGGGTGACTTGGAGCATTTTGAGTATCATCCTAGGTGCAAAGAAGTTAACACACTTGTGTTTTGCTGATGACTTAATATTATGTAGTAAGGGTGATTTTCTAAGTGTTCAACTCCAGCTTCAAGCATTCAAGCTGTTTTTTGATTCTTCTGGTTTGCAAGCTAACAAGAACAAATCTTCTTTTTATGTGTGTGGCCTGAAAGAGGAAGATATTCAGAGAATTAAGAATTGTTTAGGGTATTATAAGAGCCATCTGCCTTTCAGATATTTAGGTTTCCTAATATGCTCTAAAAGGTAATCTGTTTTTCAATGTGAAAATCTGATTGAGAATATGTCTGCTAAGATTAAAGTCTGGATTTCAAGGAACCATTCATACACTGCTAGAATGCTTTTGATTAACTCAGTCCTCATGAGCATATATATGTATTGGGCTCAGGTTTTTGTGCTTCCTAAAGCTGTACTCAATGGTATTACAAAGATTTATAGAGCCTTTTTGTGGAGTGGGCAAAGTTTCAGTAACAAACCAGGCTACATTGCTTGGGATAAGCTTTGTTGTGACAAAGATTATGGTGGGCTTGGTTTCAGAGATGTCAATAAGTGGAATATTGCTATGATGGGAAAGTATGATTGGGCAATTTCCACCAAGCAAGACAATGCTTGGATCAAATGGATTTCAATTGTTTATATTAAATATGCTGATTGATGGATTTATAGCCCTACACAAGGGGCTAGTTGGTATTGACGCAAAATATATATGCAAAGACTAAGGAGTTCTTGAAACAATTAATATTACACTCGCTGAGGACATTCAGGGCATGGGAATTATTCAAGAAAGGATGTTTATCACAAACTCTCGGAGGGTCAACCTCAAGTTATTTGGAGAAATGTGGTGTGGAATAGGCTCGGTGCTCCAAAACACAGATTTGTTACTTGGTTAGGTGTGTAATCAAAGCTCCAAACAACCGAAAAGCTTGCAAAGATTGGTGTTACCGATTCGACAAATGTCTACCGCACTCCGAGTGATGTTGAAAGTCATGG
The DNA here is from genome assembly GCA_947646795.1 of Beta lomatogona. Taxonomy (NCBI): domain Eukaryota; kingdom Viridiplantae; phylum Streptophyta; class Magnoliopsida; order Caryophyllales; family Amaranthaceae; genus Beta; species Beta lomatogona. Next base: position 85,535 of record CANSNZ010000910.1, on the reverse strand, counting down.
TCATCTCTTCTTCTTCTTCTTGTCATTTTAGTAAATGTTGCCTACAACACATTAAGTTTTGGTTGAAGATTGACTCTCCCTGTTTCAATCTCCAACATCTCATCAGATGATATCTTATGCTAAGGTGTCGAAGTTCAAGAAGCAAATGTGGGCTGCAGGTTTAAGTGTTGTTATATACGTCATCTGGCAGAGCAGAAATCGAGCTTATGGGATCAACAAGTGCCTACAATTGGAGCTATGGTTCAGAATCTTAAACAGTTGATCAGAGGAAGAATAATAGCTGTTCTTCCTAAGAAATTTTCTAGAAGAGATTACAATTAGTTTAGTAGGTTAAACTAGTGTATTTTTTAAGCTTGTATAGAGCTATGTTGCTTTCCTTTGGGTTAGGGGTTGGAAAGCAAGGTTGTAATTGTTACATCTCTTACTTAATTAGCAAAAAAAAAAAAAAAAACTGTATGTAATAATTGATGGCAATTATTTAAATTGCGGCATTAATTCTCAATTTTGTTGTTTAGAGAGTATATAAGATTCCTACAAAAGGAAAGATTTTAATAATCTGAAATCACAAGCCACATAAACAGTGTGGACCAAAAGGTTACGGCTAATGTAGCAACAATATATGTCCATAACATAATCACCGAGCATTCACCTTCACCTGTTTCAAAGAGTTGGCTGATAGTACCTGTTTGTATACCAAATTTAAGTTATGTTGTTGAAATAAATGCACATAAATTATTTAGTTTTAGGAGGAAATAATTAATTGAAGTTTATAGTTTCAGAAGTTGGAATAATACCTACTTGCATTGCTGGTGGCACGGCAAACTGAAACATAAGAACGAACCTATAAAATGGTTTTGGTCCAACCATGCCAAGATGATGAGCAGCTCTTACGACGACGATGCCGATTAAAGGCAAAGCTACGAAACGAACCATTATTATTCCTATTATAAGCACTGCACTTAATCCTGATCTTCTCAAACCTAAAATGAAGCAATCTTTTTGGATAAGTAACATGCATTCATGAACAAAGTAAAGGTTAAATGACTCAAAGAAACAAATTAAACAAGAAACATGAAGATACCTTTGAGAAGGTTTGCCCCAAGTACTAGTGTCACACAAGGCACTGTTGCTCCTCTAAAGATAATTTCAAAAGAAAACCAAATTGTTAGGGATCTTTCGGTATCATTAGTAGTTTTTGGCTTTTGGTTTTTTTAACATTCTAAAGTCACATGATGTTGGATAGATGTACACAAAATTTAGTAATTAGTCATATTTATTGTAATCATGTTCATATAATCATATTAAGAATTAATAATAGAAAACTGTCAACACATTTTCTGGTTTACACATATTTTGCTATTAAAATTTTTAAAAAAGAAATCTGAAAATTAGAAATGATAACAGAATGATATTGTAATCGCTGATCAATTCCATATGGGTGGCTAATGTAATAGTGTACTTAGAGTAACGAACAAAATTTGATAACAGTGACCAAATGAGTAATAGCTCATCTCCATATGGGTAACTAATTTCTACCCCATGCATATGTTCATAACACCATGAAGCTGGCCAGCGCATCTAATGATCTAATATCTTACTCATGACAAAAAAAAACAATCATAATAGATATTAAGGGTGAGTTCTAATCGAATTGAATTAGACACTGATCTATTAAACTATTGTAACAATAAATTAAACTTATTTGAAATTAATTACGTGACTTAATGTTTTGTAAACTAAATCAAAATAGATTAAAGACAAGAAAACATGATTAAAAAAATATTGCTTTTATAAGAAATAACACATACCCTAATATATCAGAAGCACTGTATATAATACGAAGAGGAGCATTACTACCGACCACCAAGTTCTTCAAATAAGGGGCTACTCCGATGCCTAATCCAATTATCTATATTAAAAACGAAAAAAGTTAGCGGAAAAGTAACATGTATACATACACCATATTATAAATAATTGTACTGCAATTGGAATTACAAAATCATACTTTAATTATGAAAAACAACTCTTAAAAAGGTTTCCGAATGACTAAATATCGCCGTATTTTCCTAGTATTTGCATATGTATAAAGATACACCCACATTCTCCCTCTTTTCACCAACATCAACAAAGCTTGCTTGGTGGAGGTGGTAGGGAACTCATCTTGTGACTTTGAGGTCACAAGTTCGAACCCCACTACCTACTTGTGCTCGGGAGTAGGGAATCCCTTATACCCTACTCTCAAGCGTTGACCTGTGTAGCTGGTTGGCTGACCTGCGAGAGGTGATGTTCCAGTAGGGTCCTTCTTACCACGGGATTCCCAGTGGGGACACCAAATATATTATATATATATCACCAACATTATATATTGCCAACATCACCACCTTCTCCTTAGCTCTCCCACTCTAGCCCGTTAAGAGCCACCACCATAACACACCACCAACATTACAAATTCTCTAACCAAGAACCACTTCAACTCCTCTTTCTATTTCCTCTTTTCCCCCTTTCCTTCACCTCCTATATACCTCCTCTTTCTCCCTTTTCTTGCACCACCACCACCACCACCACTACAAGTTTTCCGGTCAAAATTTCCTCTCTTCCTCTCTCCCCAAATTTCCGGAGAAAAGGGCGTGATTTTTTAAAATCATCTTTGCCATTCTTTGGTGAAGCGTCTACTTCATACGCCTAACCTTAGGTGGAGGCATTTTTAAAAGACGACTGACCACAGGTGGAGGCGTCTGTTTTAGACGTATAACCCTACGGTAAGGCGCTCAAACAGACACCTGGTGTTTTCAGGTAAAACAAGCACCTGCTACTGGTGGTGATAGTTGCGGCGGTGCTGCTGATGGTAGTGGTTGTAGTGCTTCTGATGGTGGGGGTTGTGGTGGTGGCGCTTCCGATGATGGGGGTTGTGGTGGTGGTTTTGTTAATGGTGGTTGTTGGATGAAGGAAGGGGGCCGGAAATGGGAATTGGACGGGTTGGTTGTAAGGAAAAGGGGAAGGAAAGCAAAGTATAAAACTACGCATAATCAAACATATTTAGCGCAATACTAAAAACTTTCAGAGTGACGAGTAGCAAAACTCGAAAGTTTATATCAGAACACATTTCCATCCGGTTATGACAAATGCAAAACGAAGAAAACAAAAGAATAATAAGTTCACACACAATTTTACATTGTTTAGTGTTTACCAACAATGTATTTAACTAGTGCACATGCTGACATGCAGGATGAAAAATAAAAAAAAAAATATATTAGGTTTTTGTTTTTTAAGAGGGATTACAGAATCCCGAATACAGTCATACAAAAATGTCACTTAAACTGCATCTCAACGTATCAGGTAACACTTTCTTCATGTAGAGAAAAGGAAATGGTATGAAAATTGTAACAAGCACTAGGTCTTAGAAGTTACCACGCCAATATTAGTTGGTGTGAACAACATCTGTAAATTGATACTCGTGAGTGTGTTGATGAATCCAAGTGCTCCATTCTTGATCTTTTCTGACATGGACACAAGGCCGCCAACCTATAAAAACAAATATATACAACTTCGTTTTGATTTTTCTTTTCAAAAGATAAGAAGAATAAAGGTACGGTGTAAAGAAAAAATAAATAAATATTTGTGTCAGATGATCAAAACAAATTATTTATATACCTTAGAATTTAGTAATGTTTCTGTGAGACTTGATGCTTCACTAGAAGACCTTATAGTCACCACAGAGTGATGGGTGTCTCCTTCTCCTCCAATGTTCTTTTCAGCTAACTTTTTCATAATAATATATACATAAGACCAAGTATATATGCCTGCTACCTGAAAATGATGCAAAATACTTCATTACATTATTGTAGATGCATAATCATGTCTCTTCATTTCACTAACCGATGATCATACATATTGTGGTCCTAATTGGTCCTATCTGAAAGGGAATAGTCCGAAAGGCTAAGCCCAAAATCATTTTAAGAACACAAAGTCTATTTATTTGTTTAAAATATTTCAAGCCCAATTTTAAGAGCCCAATAAAATATTCATAATAATTAATTATATTTTTAAGCCCATTTTCGAAAAACCCATTTAATTATTCTTGATTATAATTGTTTTTTTAATTAAAAGAATTTATGAAAAAAAATTATTTTCTAGATAAGTGATCTATGAATTCAAACGACAATATTCAATAAAGTATATAAATAATCTTTTAATATTGGATAAAAAAATAAAACCCTCTCAGATTCGCGGATGCACTTCGTACACCGGCATTGTGTTTGCGCTCCATTGTGCGCACGTGCGACTATTGAGTAGTCAACAAAACCACGAAACACAAATAGCATGTGCCAAGAGCACAACCCTTGTGTGGATCACCAATGCAAGCTCATTGCGTTGCGTGACACGCACCCTCGTGTGTGCCGTGCAGGCGACTTTTATCTTTTATGCGATTTCTGGACCTTTTTTCCCTATAAATAGGCCTTATCTTCACAGGATTTCCCAACATGACTTCACAACAAATTTACACACAAATATCACCTCTAATAATCCAAATCCAAACTCTTCAAAAACAACCTTCAATTTTTATTCATTTCAATCTAAACTCCAAGATTGCTCCTCCTGCGGATCGTTATTCAAGACCAAGACTACAAAATTATATTCTTGAGGGTCCTTAATATTTCAATTCCAATTTAATTCTTTGAAGATACTAACGAGTTTTTCACTATATATATCATTAAATAATTCAAGTCTTCTTGTATATTCTTATCCTAATCTCTTTTCCTTTACTCATATATCGTTCATATTCATGCCTCTGTGTTTATTGCTTTCATTAGCCTCATATGTTTATTTTTGCTAATCAATGATCTAAATAAATGTTGAAATATTAAATTCAAAAATTTTAGACAATTGGATTATGTTCCTAGTATTTTGAATCCTTAAAGAACATATCACAAAAATTAATTTTTTGCATGTCTAATAACCAATATTGACTAATTTTTATGATGCTTAAACATATTGCTTGGTTGTTTATTTGCATAAAACTAGAATATGAATCGTATTGAGTAGAGGTCGGCAATGTGCGAATTTAAATCATGATGATATTCATACATTCACCCCCGAACTCAATTTTTAGTTTCTTGACCAATTATGAAATCATTACGGTGAAATCTACATTGGATAAGTCCCTAAGATATCCCTATAGTTTTCCAAATATTTAATTAGGTTTATGAGTATTTCTTTAAGACTTGTTGGCGACTTCTTTCCAGAACAAACATCAAAACTAGCTACAACCTTTATAATGAGGTAGTTAAATCAGCGCTCATCTCGATTAGGCAATAAAAATATGCCTACAATTTGGCGACTTCACTGGGGAGGGTTCAAAATTAATTTTTAATAAATGGGTAAAACTGGAAAAATGTGATTCATATTTATTTTATACTTTTAAATGACATTACTGATTTGCATATGCATGGCTCTTCTTCAAAGCCTAACCTAAGTATATCTGACTTTGCCTCAAGTCAAGGTAATTGTCATTCCAATCAATAACTCCAAATGCAAATTTAAGTCAAGTATCTTCTAGGCTCAGAATGCCTAATTCAAATCAAGCTTTTCAAAAGGGGGGCTTTCCATATTTCTGGTGGTTCCTCCAAATCAAACTCTCGAAGAGTTGTAATATGCATATCTCACTTGCGGACTCCGATTTTATCAAAATAATTTTCAGAATAGATTTATCTCTATCAATCTAGTTATCTTAACTTTCCATAACCCTGACCTTAGATAGTGTTTCATCAATCAATCTATCTCAGCTTTATATAACCCCGACCTTGCATAGCATCTCATGCATCCTAGGCCTGAAAGAGTAAGTTTTTTTTTTTTTAACTAAGTAAGTAAATTGTATTCCATAATTCACCATTACAACCTAAACTAATCAAGAAGCAGACGAACCAACTAGGTTGGACCCTCACAACTTAAAGATTAGTACTCAATTACATCCAGAAAGGATACAACCATTCACATCAAAACAGATTTACTAACTATGCCTTAGACTAGTAAACCATACATAGTTAGCCCTTGATATTTTCTTAGGTATAACAGCCAAAACTCTAGCTCTTACTAAATTCTGAATCTGTTTACAAACCACATTAATACTAGGGACACATTGCTCCCAGTAAACTTTATTTCTAGCATGCCAAATACAATAGACCAAAGCTGAAATACCTGCCACATACAAATTTCTCTTGAACTTGGATTTCCTGTTATGCTGGATCCATCTGAGCACTTGCTGTAATTCTAATGTAGCAATATTCATTTGTAACCAATTCTTAATGTTAGTTAAACAACTAACACTAAACTGACAAGGAAAAAAGAGATGCTGATGATCTTCTGGTAGTCTGGCACATATGAGGCACTGCTAAGAGCTACTAATGCCAATTCTAGCCAACCTAGCAATGGTATGTAGTTTACATTGCACTGCCAGCCACATAATAAACATGTGCTTTGGCAAATTGAGTCTATTCCACACGGCAGTGTCCCAATTCACTCTTAATTGATCATCCACCCACTTATCATACACCTTTTTCACTGAGTAGGTGGTCATCTGAGTCAATTCCTCCTGTGTCATCACTTGCTTCAATTGATCTTTTATAGAACAAATCTTCCTCCAATACTAGCTAGCCCCTGAATTAGGCTTATAGTCCCACCATGAATCATTTATGATATATACAGCATGTATCCACCTAAACCACACATTGTCTTGCTTTGTTGAAACAGCCCACACATATTTTCCAATGCTAGCCATATTCCAGAGTAAAATGTTCCTAAATCCCAATCCACCTGCAGATTTAGGACAACACAACTCATCCCAAGCAATAGATCCTGCTTTTTGACTAAATGCCTGACCATTCCACAGAAATGCTCTACAAATCTTGTTTATTTCAACCCGGACTTTCTTGGGCAAAATAAACACTTGAGCCCAATAAGTATGTAGACTCAACAATACAGCATTAATCAATTGAGATCTAGCGGTGTATGATAAGTTCTTGGAGCTCCACATTCTTATCCTCCCTGTCATCTTTTCTATCAAAGCTTCACATTGAGCATTAGGTATTTTCTTGGCACAAATTGGTACACCAAGATATCCAAATGGCAATGACTTATGAGTTAACCCATAAGCTTCAATCACTCTTTGCACCTCCTCACTACACATTCCACAAGTGTACATGGCTGACTTGTGAATGTTAGCTTTTAATCCACAAGTATCAGAGAATAACTTGAAAGCTCTAAGCATCAAGTATATAGATGGATATTCTCCTTTACAGTAGAGAATTAGATCATCAGCAAAGCACATATGAGTCAATTTAACCTCTTTACATCTTGGATAATACTGAAACTGCTCAAGCTCACCCATTTTTGTCAAAATTCTTGACAAATACTCCATACATATCACAAATAGCAAAGGTGACATAGGGTCACCTTGCTTAAGCCCCCTGGATGATTTGAAGAATCCTTGCATTGTTCCATTAATCATTAATGAAAACATAGGTGTATGAACACATTGCCTAACCAACTCTATAATTGCAGAAGGAAATTCCAAGGCTAATAACATTAATTTCATGCAAGAATTTCCAACTAACAGAATCATAAGCCTTCGGCAAATCTATTTTCAATAGGCAACTAGGCTTAACGTTCCTCCTACCATACTGCTTAACCATATCCTGAATTACCAAGATATTATGAACTATATATCTACCATGGACAAACCCACCCTGGTTTTCCATGATGAGATCAAGGAGCACTTGTCTGAGCCTAGCACATACTACCTTTGTTACACATTTATATAATGTATTACAACTGGAAATTTGGCCTAAATTCAGACACATTTGATGGACATTTAGTTTTAGAAATTAATGTTATGACTGTGGTATTTAGTTCTTTTAACATTTGTCCATTCTGCAACACATCCAAAACTGCATCTATAACATCATTTCCCACTATATGCCATGCATCTTTATAAAAATAAGAGCCAAAACCATCAGTACCTGGTGCTTTACACCCAGGTATTGAAAAGAGAGCTTGTTTTACCTTAGCTGTTGTGTACGGAGCATCAGGATTGCTATATGTTCTGCAGTAATTAAAGGACCTTCTTGAACAACTTGTTGAAGCACCTGCTTCCTGGTCCCAATATCACCACCAAGCAACTTTTCATAATATGTAAGGAAGGCACTTGCAACAGACTCAGGATTATCATGCCAAACACCAGTTTCATCATGTATACAATGTAATTGATTCTGTAGTCTTCTAGCCTTAATACTCTGGTGAAAAAGATGTGTATTCTCATCACCATCTTTAATCCATGCTAGCTTGGCTTTTTGATTCAAAAATTCAATATAAGCCTTATGCTTATAATGATATTCCTAAACAGCTACCAGTTCCTGATTTGCATAAGACTCCTCTCTTGGGTGTTCATGCATTAATTTTTGTGCTTCAAGTATCTGCTGATATGCCTTCAAATTCGCTGCTTGAATCTCATAAAACCCTTCTTTATTCAGTTGTTTCAGTGCCACTTTCACAACCTTTAACTTCTTCAGTAATTTGTACATTTTTGTGCCATGTACCTGTAGCTCCATGCCTTTTTAATGATTTCATCATACCGTGGAGATGATCTTCACATGGTGAAATATTTAAAAGGTCTCTTGCCTCCCAAGGGTTCACCATACACAGCTAACATAGCAGGTGAATGATCAAACTCACCTTTTGGATGGAAGGATACTTCAGCTGTAGGATAACTGTCTTGCCATGCTTGATTAGCTAGAATCCTATCTAGCTTTGAAAATACTCTATGACTCCCTTGTTGCTTGTTATTCCAGGTAAAAAAATTACCTGAACTCTTTACATCATGCATATCACAATTCATCATGTAATCTCTAATATCTCTCACTTCAATGTCCCTAACTGCAGAGCCTTGTCTCTCATATGTGTGCATAACACAGTTGAAATCCCCACACATTATCCAAGGTTCAACTGTATTCAATAGCATCAAGTCCTTCCACAACTCCTCTCTTTTAACTCTCTCATTAAAAGCATATATAAGGGTGTAGAAAAACCTTTTTTACCATTAGTTGGTTCTAGAAAACAATGTAGAAATTGACTAGAAGCTTTTATTATATTGACCATAAAACTACTTGCCTTCCATGCCAATATAATTCTCCCACCTTCATAGAAACTAGCATTAGTGGTAAAGCACCAACCGCTAAAAGGTCTTTGATACAAATTGCCAAGATTATGTGTCTTGACTTTTGTTTCTAAGAGTGCAACAATACCAACAGACATGCTGTGAATATATCTTTATTTTCACATCATTCTGTTTCTTGATTGTATTGATGCCTCTTACATTCCAGCATAATACCTTATCCATTACTGATAGGAGGATCTCCCCCTCCTTGTGTTGTAGCTACTCCCCTGCCTTGCTCTATCCAGTTCCTTCTCATGCTGATCATTCAAATTCAATATATTAAATAAACTTTAAGTATCAGTTTGCTTCATAGTGGATGATCTTACCCTAATAGGCTTCAATGCTCTTTGAAAGCCTTCTGGGTCCATTTCCTGCCTCTTCTCTTGAACTGGAACTTGCTGCACTAGTTCAGAGACAACGGGTACCTCTACCACAGGATTAGTAGGAGCAAGTATTGTGTCTTAAACATAACTTGGTTAAAGTGGTTGTATCTTTTTAGGCACCCAAACCTACATCACCTTAAATTTGCATTCAGAACTTGAGTGTCCCATGATCTTACAATGCTGATAATAACTTAGTTTCCATTCATACAAAACAGGCACTTCAGTAAGATCACCATTTTCATTCCAGAATTGAACACAATCACGAAAATTACCTTCCAATTCATTTCTACCAAAACCCGAGCATACTGCAATTTGTCCCGATCCCTTGTAGCATCATCCCTCTTGATAGGATCTCCCACTTGAGCAACAATCTTATGTAAAGATTTCTCACCCCAATATTTCAAGTTTAATCTCAATTGCACCCAAATTGGCACTGTTTTCAAATTTTCTTTCTCAAAATCCATATCAGGCATCCATGGTTTCATTATCAAGGGTTTCTTATCAAAGAAATAATGCCCTGTGAGAACTGTATCTCTCGAATCCGTGGCTGGAAATAAGAACATCCCCTTCTTCACAAGTGCTACCTTATCCACTTTATACTGCCTCCAAATCCTCCTCAAAAATCCTTCCATTACTTGAACTCGTGGATTTGCACTAACCACATAACATATCAATGAAGAATTCCAGAAATCAATTTCTTGCTGAATGTTCTCCATTTCAATAGACATAGGTTATATAACATCATTAACATTCAATTCATCATTCAATCCCAAATTCAGCTCATTCTCCACACTTTCAAGTTCAAAATTCATAGGATCAACATTCTGTTGTAAGATTGGAATAGAATTATTACTTGGTGAAGGTATTGTTCCATTGCTCGCACTATAATGAATGGACTGCAACCATTCATTGAATGTATGTCGAATTCCATATTGTTGCTGCAACGCAACAACTGAGGTCTTAGGTGTAAGCACCTCGCCAATTCCCAATCCAAAATTTAATGCCTCAATGCCCATAATTTCATCCATTGATTTCGTACGCAATGCTTGTGAATTAGAAGATGGACCCTTAGCTTTTTCCTTCGATTTTCTAGACTCGTTTCCTTAAGATTTTCCATCATTTTTTCTTGCCATGGCAACGATGCAAAAGCACCGAAAGAAAATGCAGGTAAAGTCGTCTCAATCAATGGAGGTTAATGTTCCATTGAAATCCTAGAGAGATGAGAGAGCTTCTCTCACTAGAAACCAATTACTTCTCCTTATTCTCGAAAGAGTCTAAGTTTGCATCATCACTGCTTTGTGTGATTTATTTGAGTTGTTTCCACCTATCTGCTAACTTATTCTTTTGCAAGCTAATTAAATTGCTTGTGTTTATCGTCTTGCAGAATAAGTTTGTTTTGCAGAAACTAGCGATACATAGACTGATTCTAGATTACAAAGCATTTAGAATTGTTCTCTGTCCCGACACCATATACTTTGAATTTAGGTTTTACAAACCTCAGTCAATGTAGGGGATTCTGTAGACACATAATCGTGTCTCTCCATTTTAGTACCTGATGATGATACATACCATTGTTCTGATTGGTCCAATCCGAAGGGAACTAGTTCGAAGGGCTAAGCCCAAAATCGTTTAAAGAACGGAGAGTCAATTTATTTGTCTTAAAGAGACAAACCTAGTTTTAAGAGCCCAATTGATTATTCATGAAAATTAATTGTAATTTGAATCCCATTTTCAAAAAGCCCAATTCATTATTCTTGATAATTAATTTTATTTTTTATAAAAAATTTCTAAATGAAAGGATATTATGAAAATTAATTTTTATCTTCTAGATAAGTGATTTTTGAACTCAAATGACAATATTTAATATCAGATAAAAAAAAACTCAGTCAGATATGTGAATGTGCTCGTGTGAACATGAAACAGTCAACAAAATATAGAAATGCAAATAGCTTGCGCCAGGCGCAGGAGCATGCGTTAGGCGCATGGGCCTTGCGTAGAGCGCAAGCTCCTTCTGTGGCGTGCAACACTCGTGCGTGCAGCGGAACACTCGTGATTGTAGCCCAACGCTCGTGCGTGCAGCGCACGCTGCTTTTAATCTTTTTCCCGATATACGAAACTTTATTTTTCTTTTAAATAGGCCTTATTTTCAAACGATTTTCCAACACGACTTCATGACAGATTTATAGACGAATGTCACCTCTAATACTCCAAATTTAAACTTTTGAAAAACAATCTTCAACCTCCATTAATTTCAATCCAAGCTCCATGATTGCTCCTCTTGTAGATCATTATTCAAGTCTTATGCGACAAAAGTATATTCCAGAGGGTCCTTGATGTTTCAGTTCCAATTTAATTCTTTGAAGGTACTAATAAGCTTTTCAGGATGTAGATCATTAAAAAATTCATATCTTCTTCTTAATTCTTCTCCTAATATCTTTTCCTTTATTCATATATTTTTAGATAAACATCCCTAGGTGATAATTGCTTTCATCACCCTCATATGTTTATTTATGCTAATCAAATACTTAAATAAATGTTCCAACATATAAGTTAGATAATTTGGATAATTGGATTAGATTCCTAGTAATTTGATTCTTTAGAGATCGAACATATCGCAAAAATTAGTCTTTCGCATGTCTAATAAACTAATATATACTATTATTTTAAAATGCTTAAACATATTGCTTGTTTATTTGCATAAAACTAGAACATGAATCATATTATGTAGAGGCCAACAATGGGCGAATTTGATTCATGACCATATTCGTATTCTCACCCACGAAGTCAATTTTTGGTTTATTGACCAATGAAAAGTTATGATGGTGAAACCCTAAGATGTCCCTATAGTTTCCCAAATATCCAATTAGGTTTATGGGTCTTCATTTACGACTTGTTGGCGACTTCTTTTCCAAAACAAAATTCAAAACAAAAACTTTTATAATGAGATAGTCAAATACATGCTCTTTTCGCGTAAGCAATACAAATATATGTCTAAAATTATGCAACATTATATTCACTTGGCTTATATCTTGGTATATGAAAATCCACTTTCAACATTTCCTTCTTATAAGGTTAAAATTTCACCAATTTTAAACTTTTTTTTTTTTAACAATGTTTAGATATTAAAAATATTATCCAGCATAATCTTATTGGTTTTATCTCAGTATAAAGTATAAACTATAGTGGTCATGATTTTCAAGGTCGCATAGATGCTAGCTTGCTCTGAAAGCTAGGTGGCATGATTTTCAAGCTCCCTTATTAATTATTATGTCGCTTGGAGCATGCTTCTCTTTTAGCTGAGGATTCTTCCTAGAAAATCTGTCAACTAAGAGGTTATAGATTATTTTGGTCAATGGTCATGCTTCGAGATATAATTACTTTTTTTCTTTGATTACGAAAGATAATTGGTACGAAGACCAACTTCTGCTAGGCTACTAACCTATAGGTCAAACTAGCTCAGATGTTGGGTATAAGGTTAAACATCCCAGAAGACAACAGGTCTAAAGGCCCATTGCCACCACAAGAAAACGCTTCAACATATTGCTAGAATGAGGATTCGAACCCTGGGCAACACAATGGAATTTTGGGTGGTACTACACTAAGCTACCACCTCTCCTAATTACTTAATTACCGAGTAAAGACAAGAAAATGAAAAATTATAATGGAAATAACATATAATCCCTCATGTACGTATTTTTTTGTAATAGTTATAATTGTTTCTTTCTAAATTCTAATTATATACTGTACTTATTTATTAGTTTTTTTTAGGTAGGTAAGATGTAAGGTCCTAAGAAACCGGAACTAGGGATGGCATTGGAACCCAAACTCGCTTCACATCCGTTTTATAGGATCTGCATCTTTGAAAATTTAGATCTAGTGGATTCGCGCGAGATCCAGATTCAGGGTATGGCGGATCGGATTTGGATTTGGATCTCACTTTTGAGATCCAAATCCGACCCGTGGATCTATTATATATTGTGAAATATATTATCACAAGTATAATGAAGTGATAATATATTTTTATGATAAAGAGAATAGCATAGTCTCGTTAATGTTTTTTTTATTGTAAAATGAACTAAGTGATTGATAATGCTAGTTAAAATAATAATCTTTTAGGTGTTCTTTTTTTTCAAGTAAAAAAAGAATTCATGTGGATCGAGATCCAAATCAGTGGATCAGCGGATCGAATGGATTTGGATTTTGATTTTACTTTTTTCTATCCAACGGATCTAGGTTAGATCCATATCCATGTATAATAATAATAATCTGGATCCACTAGGATCTGGTCCAGTTCCAACTCGTTTCCATCACTAGTCGGAACCTAGTGCAGGTCAACCCGATCCGAGTATACAAGCTAGACACTTTGGGAGCACTAGAAGGAAGGATAAGGGGATCCTCTCTTCTAAAATGTCCTAATGGGGATTAAATGTACTTATTTGTTAGTAAAATTTACTAATAGTTGATTTTTTAAATATACGCAATGAAGAAGCTCTAACAAGATGATGTATGCTATGCTTTTATTACTGAAACTTCAGCAACAAATAACAAAACGTGAGCATTAAACAAAAACTTAGGCATAGCAGTCTCGAACATATGGTGAAGTAGAGAAGAAGAAACAATATACATACCGCCATTGTAATGGAAACGTAAGCTGCTCCATCAACCATGCAAATGGAGTATTCTCCAAAAGGGCTCTTAGGCTCATTGCATATCGCTGGGATGAGTATGAGAGGCAAGTTCCTTAAGTTTCCTGTTCATTTGTATTTGGGAACAACTTTATCGAGGTTAATAATGGGGAAAAACATGTAATTCAACCAAAAAACAAGGGCCTCTTATACTTCCTCATCCCTTCTAACTGCAGGGCCGTAGTTGGGGGTGTGCAAAGACCCCTCCGCATAGGGCCCCCAGTCCAAAAATTTTTGATTTTATTTGAAAGGGCCCAATTTGAAAAATATGATGCTTTGTAAATAGTAAATGGCAAACGCTCTACATCTTTTTCATCTCCAGACTCCATAATTCACGCTATCCCTTATCATCTTCCTCTTCCACCAAAAATTCAACCTTTCCATATCTTTAACTTTACTCTTTAGTATTGTCATCGGTACTTTTTCATAATTATCAAAAATAAAACTCAATGCATCAATTAATATTGATTCGCTCTACTTTCTATGAAAAATTGTGGTCATTTTCTCTCACTAAGGGGAAAGAAAGGTCCAAATTTCCATTTTAGAACAGGACTCTATAAATATCCAAGACGGCACTACAGTTCTAAGCAGTATTAATTATAACATGGTGTGATTAGGAGTCACCTCACACACACACACAAAAAAAGAAGGAATGGGAGTATCGTAATGTAACATAAACAAAGTGAATATGCATTACACCCGCTTAAAAGAATAAAAGGAGTAGTGTGTATCGTGTAATAAACCTGCTGTACAACAACCAATTACAACGCCTTGCAAATGAGGTGATGGTGTAGCGATCTTGATTAGTATCCATCCCAATGCTGATCCGATAACAAACGCAATTAAAATGTTTACGGGCATGAACCACCTACAGAGAATCATAACTCATAAATAATAATCATAGGGAAATTCTCAATGATAGGCCTCATTTTTCCTAATTTTCCCAATAGTAGACTAATTATTGGGAATTAGACTTGTTTTTCTTTATATCTGAATAAGAAAGTGGAAAAGGAAGGATTAGTATGATTATGAACTATGAAGATACCCGTCCAGGAAAAGGAGACCACTATTGTCACTACTTTTACTCTATCCTTTATGAGAACTTGAGATTGATGAACATGAGTAACATGAAGAGGGGAATGAATTAAGGCCCGGTTCTTTTGGACTTATTTTCAGCAAAAATAAGTAAAAATAAGTTCAGTTCATCAAAAATAAGTAAAAATAAGTTCAATTCAGCAAAGATAAGTTCAGTATTACTATTAATGTTGTAATTATTTTTTTTGATTTCAATATTACAATTAATATTGTTATTATTATTAATATTATAATTATAATAACGATGAATTTGTAATTTTTTATTTTTTTATTTTTTTATTTTATTTTAATTTTTTATTTTAATATTTTTATTATTTATTATTTAGTAATTATTATTTATTATTATTTATTATTTATTATATATTATATATTATTTATTATTATTATTATTTATTATTTATTATAATTATAATTATATTTAAAATTATTTATTATTGATTATATATTACTGATTATTTATTATTTATTATTTATTATTTATTGTTATTATTTATTATTATTATTTATTATTTATTATTTATTATAATAATTATTATTAATATTTATTATTGATTATTGATTATTTATTATTTATTATTTATTTATTATTTAATACTCCCTCTGTTTTTTTTTATCATTCTCACTTTCCTGTGCGCGTCTCCCAATGCACCTCTTTGAACTTAAATATCTTTCATTATATATTAGTAAAAATTATAATGATTGAATATTAATAATGTACTAATTGATACGAATCAAACAAGACCCCACATGACTATATTTTATCTTATAAATTGAAAAAAATTGAGAAGATTCTCTCTAAGTATGAATAGTGTCAAGATTCCAAGTGAGAAAGATTAAAAAAACAGAGGGAGTATATAATATTTATTATTCTTATTATTATTATTATTGTTATTATTATTATTTATTATTAATAATATTATTATTATTATTATTTATTATTTATTATTTATTAGTATTTATTAGTATTTATTATTATTATTATTATTATTTATTATTATTTATTTATTATTATTATTTATTATTTATTATTTATTATTTATTATTATTTACTATTATTTATTATTAGTAATATTTTTTATTTTTTATTTATTATTTATTATTTATTATTTATTATTTATTATTTATTATTTATTAATTATTAATTATTAATTATTAATTATTTATTATTTATTATTTATTATTTATTATTTATTATTTATTATTTATTATTTATTATTTATTATTTATTATTTATTATTTATTATTTATTATTTATTATTTATTATTTATTATTTATTATTTATTATTTATTATTTATTATTTATTATTTATTATTTATTATTTATTATTTATTATTTATTATTTATTATTTATTATTTATTATTTATTATTTATTATTTATTATTTATTATTTATTATTTATTATTTATTATTTATTATTTATTATTTATTATTTATTATTTATTATTTATTATTTATTATTTATTATTTATTATTTATTATTTATTATTTATTATTTATTATTTATTATTTATTATTTATTATTTATTATTTATTATTTATTATTTATTATTTATTATTTATCATTTATTATTTATCATTTATCATTTATCATTTATTATTTATTATTTATTATTTATTATTTATTATTTATTATTTATTATTTATTATTTATTATTTATTATTTATTATTTATTATTTATTATTTATTATTTATTATTTATTATTTATTATTTATTATTTATTATTTATTATTTATTATTTATTATTTATTATTTATTATTTATTATTTATTATTTATTATTTATTATTTATTATTTATTTTTTATTATTTATTATTTATTATTTATTATTTATTATTTATTATTTATTATTTATTATTTATTTTATATTTTATATTTTATATTATTTATTATTTATTATTTATTATTTATTATTTATTATTTATTATTTATTATTTATTATTTATTATTTATTATTGTTATTATTTAGCAAAAATAAGTTCAGTTCAGCAAAAATAAAGTAAGTTCAGTTCAGTTCAGCCAAAATAAGTTCAAAAGAACAGGGACTAAATGGCAAAGAGTAAGAAAAAAGTGGACTTTCATCTTCTACTTTGCTGTCAATGTAGGAACATTTTATCGTGTTCGATGTATATGTGGGATGGAAGATCATTAAGCTGAAACTAACTTGCTTACTGGTAAAGAGGGATAGACATAACAAAGTTAGCAGCCTCCTCCTCCCTCATGTCTCAAAAGAACAACGTCATAAAGTATGTCTTTTCTAATACATGTTCCCACAATTATTATTTTAAGATAAATCTCCCATATTATACCTCCCAAAGCTAGATTTTTAAATAAATTCAACTACATATAAACAAAACTTTAGCCAGCATCAGATGTTCACAACTGCACAGAATTCGTGCAAAACACAAATCTGGAGAAGTAAAAATCGAACAACAATACTCGGCTACACAAATATGCAATCAAATTTGAGTTTAAATTGAACAGTAGTATGTACAATGTATTCAACCAATTCTAATTTCACACTAGTCAATATTCCTTCGTGAGCTTGTATTTTTTATCACACTATCACTTCTTAAAAACTAATATCAAACATCATATGACATCCAAAACAAGTATGGTTCCCAATAATTAGTCTACTATTGGGAAAATTACGAAAACTAAAGCCTAACAATGGGGGAAAAAAGTTGAATCTACCATTGGAAATTCTCAAGAATAGGAGCCCACCATTGGGAATTTCCCATAGTCATTATAATCATGAATGATAGTAGGAATTATGCATCACAATTCACTCATTACAATCAATACAAACATATGAATCTATGTGATGATAGATCAAAATACATAATTTATTAGATATGATACTCGAAAAATAAGCATTTAGTATAAACTATGTCTTTTGGAGTCTGTTTAAGGAAACTTTGTGGGAACATGACCTATCAGTTTTCACTTTTTTTTTTTTTTTAAAAAAAATGCCTAATACTTCTTACTCTCACTTATACTTGCAACATTTGAGATTTTGCACTATTGACTTGCATTTGACCACCTTTGGTGATTTATATGTAAGACAAACTATAGTCATGTGGGATCTTTTTAGATTCGCCTCAAAGTATATTTTCACAATATCTAATTTTTCTAATTTTTACATATCTATGATAAGACATATGAAGAGTAAAAGTTATGCATTGGCCAATATGAAAGTCAACATGTTGCAAATAAAACTGAACAGAGGAAGTAGTTTCTTTTTTTTTTTTTTTTTTTTTTTTACATATTATTATCAAGTTTTTTTTAGTGGCACTACCATATGGCGAAAACCACAAATGAATTCCATCGGTGGAGTCAAAAGAAGAATTGTCGCTAATTCCAAATTTTGGAAACCTTAATTTGCAATCTTCTAACGACCCAAATTCCAAATTTCCTCACTAAATTGATAAACCATGTTTTCCAAAATGCTTGAAAAATATCATCGCTAACCCCAAATTTTGTAATTTTTGAAATGATATGCAATTACTTGTTGCTAACTGTATAATTTGAACACTCTTGGTATATTCGATACAATGCTACGAATTAGGGAGATTGATACGTGCATGGAACTATCTTTATTTGCTTTCTTTGGATGTTGCATGGTTTTACTTTACTATATATTAAAGTGAAGGTTTTACATGTAAAAAAGATATGTATTTTATTGTTATTGTTAGTTAAGTTAGCTGATTAAATTAGTTTAATTACTCAAAGGTCCGAGAAATCAACTTGTAAGTCATTTACTTAAGCTCCAAGTAGATGAGTTGTCAGGAGTTGTAATAAGGAAAGATGAGTAGTCTAGTTAGGCGTGTGGTTTTTGTAAGATTTATGGAAAGTTTTGCAAAGCTTGCTTAAATCAAATGTTTCCTCAAATTGTGGTAGATTCAAGGCTAGTTATAAGGGGAAACTTTCCTTTAGTTGTGCTAGATTCTAGGAGGAAACTTTCCAATTCTAGGAGGAAACTTTCCTATTGTCTTGCTTTCCTTTAGGGCAAGGATTGTTTGCTCATCCTATATAAGTACACGTCTAGTCCATAATCAATAAGCGTACGATGAATTTCAGTTTGATTAATTCTATTGTGAATTATTATTTACGGAGTGAATCCAAACTGTTGTAGGAGTGAATCCACAAAAACCTAGTTGATCTTTAACTTGGATTAGTTAGAGTTCTCCATATCCTTCCTTGTTTCGCCCACCTTTGTTTATTCACCACAGTATTCGACTTCCACCATTAAATCCACCCAAGTTTGTTCAAGAAAAGCTAAACTACAACCCTAAGAGTTTATAACTGTGATTCTTGCATCAAAAAATCACATCAAAGATGGAAGATATGAAAGCATAATTTATGAAATTGTGTGGGAAAGGAAGTATGTGAGCCCATTGACGTAATTTATTAATGGTTTACGTCATTTGGTAGTGCCACTTGAAGAAAAACTTGATAATATATAGTTGTTTATTAAAAAAAAAAAAAAAAAACTTATTAGGTATTTGTTTTCAAAAAAGTAAAAACTAACAGATAATATTTCCCAAATTTCCTATATTTAACTTTAAATACTTTTGTGATAACTTACTTTTTTAAGTCGTTTTTTTGGTCAAAAGTTACCTTACAAATAAAGAATTTATTCAAAATGATACTACCTTATAAGACCTTTTTAGTTGTCAATCGCTAATACTTGTTGGGTTGGATTTTCTCTCCGGCATTGACTCTCTCGTGTTGTGCATGTGACTTCGTGCATTTCATTTTTACCCTTTTTACCTCATTCTCTCACTCACATTTTTAGGTCCTATCTAAGAATTGACAACGAACAAAAATGAGTGACAAGAGACATCAATAGGATAGTTGTATAATCAAGAGGGTGAGAGAACTGCACTTATAGGAAGGAATTGAGTCAGAGAATGCGGGAGAAAAAGGAAAAATGGAAAAAAAAACAACATGATAACTATTGACAACTAAAACTTTTTCTAAAATAGTTGTGAGACTACAAAATAATACTTTTCTTAAAGGGGTTCACAGCCCTAACTATACATAAAAATTGACAAATGCATTGAAAAGTGAAATATACATATATTATATGAAAAGATTATATTGAAAAGTGAAATACACATTTATCATATGAAAAGATTTCATTGAAAAGTGAAATACACATTTATTATATGAAAAGATTTTGACTTTTCAATAGAATCTATTCATATAATAAACGTGTATTTCAATTTTCAATTTGTATCTCACATTTATCATACTCATTTGTTAATTTTTATGCATAGCCCTTAAGGCTATAAATAGCAAAACCCTTTTTTAAATTTTGGTGAACAAGGGAGTTAACATAATATCTACTCTTTTTTTTTATGGCTACTCTATTTTATGTATAACTGGATGAAGTTGCAACACTTACATTTCAATCATAGCATCAAGTGAAATGGTTTTCGCCAGGTAGGCAGCCATCAGACAAGGATTAAATACGTAATATACCAACTGTGTTCACAGAAAAATAAATTTTTGTTAGTCATAAAGGAAAGTGTAATTAAACTTTAGAAAATAATTTATCTTCAATTTCGAATTTGAAATTAAAGGCCTGCTGATTCGAATTTTTTATGAAAGAAAACTGGCGAAATGCTCCTACTTTCCCTTAAAATATGACCAAATGTACTATATCTAGTGTATGTACGCACGATAGTTGTGCGTAGTTGTAGATACATAATCGTGTCTCCCTATTTAAGGGTCCGATGGTGAAACATATTGTGGTCTTAATTGGTCCGACTCAAGGGTAGAGCAGTCCGAAAAACCAACCCAAAACTATGTCGAAAAAGTGTTAAAGTCCTGTTTTAAAACCCAATTAATTATTCATGATAATTAATTGCATTTTGAGCACAATCCTTTGAAAAGCCCAATTAATTTTTCAAAGCGCGTACCACGTATACACTTTCTACTGGGCATGCCGCGTCAGGTGCGCCAATCTGCACCTGACACGTGGATTTGCGCGTGACACGTCTTCCTGCGCGTGCAGATGGCGCGTGAAGTGCATATTCATTTTCCCTATAAATAGGCTTCGATTTTCCGAATTAAAATGCGGTTTTTCACACTTAAACACTTCGAACTCTACTAATATATTTACGAACCTCCTTACAAAACCTCCTTACAAAAACTCACACTTTCAGACATACAAACACAATTTTCATACATACATTGAAATCTTTCAGACATTCATACTTTCAGGCTTCACAATTGGTCGCCTCGAAGGTTGTCAATCTCGCAGATCCAAGCCACGGTATATGCCTTATGGTCCTTGAATAAATTCCAATTTTTATATTGAAGTTACTAACCATTTATTTCATAATGTAGATCTTTGGTATAAAATCGTTTTACTATATTTTCTAATCCTTCCTTCTTTTTATTTATTTTAATACATTATTATATGCTTGCCTGATTGTCCTGTACATATTACTTCCTCCGTTCCAAAATAAGTGAAACACTTCTCTCATTTATGTGAGAGCTTTTTGAGACAAGTGTTTCACTTATTTTGGAACGGAGGAAGTATATGATTGTTCTATGCATGATTTAATATTTTTATCACCCACATGTTATTTTTGTTAATCAAAGACCTAATGAATTGTTCTAATATTAATCAGATAATTTGAACAACCTGCTAGGTGCCTTGTAATTTGATCGCCTAATAACTTGTCACTAAAAATAGTCTTTTTATGTGTTTCCTGAACCAACCTAGACTAAAATATTTTTAGGATATTGAAAATATTATATGGTTATTTTATTGCATAAAACTTGACATGAATCGATATTTAGTAGAGTCCATCAATGGGCGAATGTGGTTCATTATGACCGCGTTCGTACCCTCACCCCCGAACTCAATCTTTGTTTCATTTTGACCATCTATGGAGTCAGGACAGGGAAATCTACATTGGATAAGTCCCTAATTTGTCCCTGAGGTTTTCCAGTATCAAGTTAGGTTTATGAGTCTTCCTTTAAAGACTTGTTGGCGACTTCGAAAACATTTTCAATAAAACTTAACAATGGGGTAGTCAAATACGCTCTCACCGTGTAAGCGAAATAAAAACACGCCTACAGTAGTGCGTATAGTAAAATGTAAATTCTAACTTATGCCTATCAATCTAGAATCAATATCAAACAATAATAGAACAACGAAATTGAAGAAAGCAATAAATAGACACAAAGGAATTCTGATGTGGAAACCCGAGAACCGGGAGAAAAACCATGAACTATGCACTAGGAATCAAAGATTAATATTCAATGTTGATAACAAGCAGTCAAGATTTCTCTAAAGATTTATCTCTCTAATCTTAGAGTAATAATAATGGAGGCTACAATAACCTCTTAGGGTATTTACACATTAGGGATAATAATTAGGAGTCCTAAGCGAGGAAGGAAACCGAAGAAAAGTTGGAAAACACACGCTCTAGGGCGTGATTTCCACCTCGGCAGTTTACATCATAGCATGGCTGTGATGTAGCTCTTCACACCACACCTAAGTTGTGGCCTAGACCTTGCCGGCAGCTATGATAAGCCTACGAGCAGCACACATCACACCCAAACCGTGACATAGCCTCACAAATCACACCTCGACAGTGGCAACAAGCTACCCCATGCTATGATGCTCACAACACATACATTCAACGCCTCATTCCTTCATCGATCTTCTGAATACCATCTCTATACAACTACCCAATAATCTTCCACTTGGAGATCGGTAAAAGTGAAGACACCGCATAAAATATAAACACCATCACCATTACATCATCTTTTCATTTCCTAATGCACCACCTCCTTCGACAATTACCGGAGGCCAACCAAGGTTCTGCACAACCGTAGTTTGTCAGTACTCACACTCTTGGTAAGCATATCCGCTGAATTCTTAGAACCCAATACCTTCTCTTCCACCAAACTACGAATGTAGTGAAAGCGACGCCAAATGTGTTTGGTCCTATAATGGTACGTAGGATTCTTAGCCAAATGCACCACACTTTGACTATCACTGTAAAGCACAACTCGCTCTTGACGTAGCCCCATCTCATCAAAGAAACCAATAAGTCATTCCATCTCATTTCCCGCCTCCGACATAGCCACATACTCGGGACTCTGTAGTAGACAAAGAGATACACTTCTGTAACTTGGACATCCAACTAACTGCAGTATAACCAACAGTAGAGACGTACCCCAATGTCGGGCCTAGTGCAAACCATAGCATAAATCAAACTACCAACTGAAGAAGCATAAGGAACAGTGGCCATCTGCTCCTTTTCTTCATCTGTTGTAGGTGAATCCTCCCTTGTCAATTTGAGATGGCTCGGAAGTGGAGAATTCATAGGTTTAGCATCTTGCACATTAAACTTTTAAGCACCTTGAGAATATACGCTTCCTGAGATAACTTCAACATACCCATTGAACTATATCTAAAAATCTTCATGGCTAATATCTATGTAGTTGCACCTAAATCCTTCATCTCAAATTTCTTGGACAATTTCTCCTTTACACCATTAACAACCTCCATACTTGTACCAGCAATCAACATATCATCAACACATAGAAGTAAGTAAACATAATCATTTTTATACCTCTGAAAATAGTAACAATGATTGCTATCAGGTCTAACGAACCCACTGCAACTCATGAAGTTGTCAAACTTGATGTACCACTGTCTTGGAGCTTGCTTCAAACCATAAAGGCTTCTTTTCAGCTTGCCCGCCAAGTTCTCCTTCCCGAGAAATTTACACCCATCCGATTCCTTCATGTAGATCTCCTCCTCCAGATCATCATGTAGAAATGCGGTCTTTACATCCATCTGTTCCAGGAACATATTCTCAGAAGCAACAATAGCCAACAAAATGCGAATAGTAGTAAGTTTTGAAACTGGAGCAAAGATCTCGTTGTAGTCAATACCCTCCTGTTGTAGAAACCCCTTCACCATTAATCTCGCCTTGTACCTAATACTCCCATTAGGATCCTTCTTCAAAACTGAAGACCCATTTGTTGCTAAGTGCTCTCTTTCTAGCAGGTAACTCAAACCACACCTATGTCTTATTCTTTTCCAGAGACTGCATCTCATGTTTCATAGTTAACTCCCACTTAGATGAATCAGTCGAATTCATAGCTTCTTTATAGGATTCAGGTTCACTTGCATCAGTTAGTAACAAATAATACATAGAAGGTGAATACCAAATAGGTGCTTTGATCACCCGTGCAGACTTCTTCAGGTTAACCTGTGAAACTATTTTCCTGTACTAGAACGGGAGTCTGTAACTGGTGTACTAGGAACAATGGCACCATCTGAATCACTAATCTCTAGGACATCCGACTCTCCCAAATCTGATCCTCTAGGAGTGTGAACATCATCATCATGTTGTTCAACTAGTTCTGGAATATGAACATCTTCATCAGAATTGCCTTCCAACTCCACTAACTCCTCCTTCTCAACTCCTACTAGTTCAGTAACATCAGACTTAACACCATACACATCCTTGTACAACTTAGTCTCATCAAAAGTCACATCATAGTGCCTCAAAATCTTTCTACCTTTGGGTTCATACTTCTTATAACCATACCCAATAATGAAACACTTGACAACTTTTGGGTCTAACTTGTCACGATTCTCAGTGTGAATATTAGCAACACAACCAAAAAGTTTGAAGTAAGAAAGATTTACCTCATTCCCTCTCCATATTTCAGCAGGTATCTTGAATTCCAAAGGAACTGAAGGCCCTCTATTCATCAAGAAAGCAGTTGTACTGACTGAATCTGCCCAGAATATCTTAGGTAGCCCTGCATGAAACCTTATACTTCTGGCTCTCTCCAGTAGTGTCCTGTTCAAACTCTCTGCAACCCCATTTTATCGAGGTTTCCCTAGAATATCCTCTTCAAAATGATGTCGTTCTTTTCACAGAGTTTATGTACCATGCCAACTCATACTCATCACCATTATCAAACTTAATGCACTTCATCTTCTTATCAGTCTGATTCTCGACTACAGCTTTCCACTTCTTGAAAGTTTCATGAAGCTCAAATTTTCTCTTCATAAAATAGAACCACACTTTCCTGTTGTAGTCATCGATGAAAGTAACAAAATATCGTGAGCCTCCAAGGGATTTAACTGGGGAAGGACACCATAAATCAGTGTGCACCAACTCTAGCTTCTCATCTAGCTTCTCAGTTTTCAATTGTTTCTTGGCTTTTGTGAAAGTAACCTTTTTCTTCTCGCCATAGACACAACTCTCACAAGGTTCCATGTCAACTGATTTCAATCCTAACAACTTGCCACTCGAAGCTAAAATTAAATCTTCATCCCTTTTTCACTCATGTGACCAAGTCGAGTATGCCATAACTTGGTCTCATCCATTGTGGTCGTAGCCAACATGTCTATACACCGTGGAGTAGTGTTCAATGTGCCGACCTTGGTTCCTCTAGCCAAGATCATGGAACCCTTAGAGATTTTCCATTTCCCCTCATCGAACATAGTTCTGTAACCACTTCAATCTAGCTGACCCACATAAATCAGATTCTTTACTAGGCCTCGAATGTACCTAACATCAATTAGTTTCCAAGTGCCCCCCCATCGTAGTCTTAATCATTACATCTCCCTTCCCCTCAATTTCCATGGCTTTATCATTAGCTAGATAAACCTTACCCAACTTCTTTGACATGAAGTTATGGAACAACTCCTTACATGGTGAAGAATGAAAAGATGCACCCGAATCAAGTATCCACGATTCTATGAGACTATCAATGCTCAGCACCAAAGCTCCCCAATCTCATCAGTTGCATAAAAAATTGATGAGTCAGAATCACTGTCTTGCTTTCCTTTGTGGTCAGGCTTGCCACCCTTTTTTCTTGGGCTGTGGACACTCCCTCTTTGGATGACCCTTCCCCCCATAATTCCAAACAATACTAGCTCTGCCTTTAGACTCATTCCGCCCCTTGACTTCGATCTATTTTTAGACGAACCCCTATTTGCCTTTGTTTTCCTTCTTCCTCTACTACTTTTAGCACTATAAGCCCCAGATAATTCCCCACTCTCCTTTCGACGGATACTCTTGCCCAAAATGAAGTCACGAACATCATCAAGTTTTAGCTTTTCTTTTCAAGAAGAATTACTAATAGCAGTTACAACAGTTTCCCAAGCAATAGGCAAAGACGATAGCGAAATTAGGGCTTTAACATCATCATCAAATGAGATTCCCATACATGTCAATTGGCTAATTATTGAATTAAATTCATTAATATGTTCAGCATCAAAACTACCATCAATCATCTCTAAATCAAAAAGATGGCGCATCAGAAATACCTTATTCATAGTCATAGGCTTCTTACACATGTCTAATAGTGGTTTGATTAGATATGCCGCAGTTCTGATATCCTTGACATTAAAGGCAACAGTCCGTGCCAATGTCAAACGAACAACTCCAAGTGCCTGACGATCGAGAACCTTCCACTTTTCCTCTTCCACTAGAGGAAAAAAAGCCATTTGCTGTTGTAAAAGGGCTGCGGTTGTGTAGAAAACCGCGAGCCCTTCCATTAAGGGTCGGTCGGGACCAAAACCGCAGCCCTCGGTGCACTAAAGGGTGCGGTTTTGGTCCCGACCGCAGCCCTTAATGGAAGGGCTGCGGTTTTCTACACAACCGCAGACCCTTTGTTTTATTTTTTCCCACCCAAAATAATCGCGCTCTCATTAATTCTTCCCTCCACCCAATTTTCATTCAATTCACGAACTCTCTCCACGCAGCAGCGAAACACCTGAGCGCCCTAGCCTGCGAAATTGAACCACCGCCCTGAGCTCCACCCTCCTGTGTACGCCACCCTCCTACGCGCCATCACGCAGACCCCTGAGCTCCACCCTCCTGTGCGGGTATCGCAGCTTGCAGTGCCGAAAACCACCTGAGCGCTGCCACCCTCCGTTGCGCACCAACCACCTGTGCGCCTAAACCCTCCAACACCGAGAAAAAGAAGCCGCTGCCGGCGGCTTCCACTAAAGATCGGCGGCTCAGCAACGCCGAAAGGTCGGCCTACTTTGGGAGGAGAGAAGCCGCTAGTCCTTCGAACTGTTCTTCAAGGCGACGCTCGACGCCGAGCTGTTGGCTCTTGCTCTCGTTTGCCAAACTCTCAAATGTACTTTCTCTCTCCTCTCTTTCTCTTTCTCAATTAGCAATGTCTTTGATTTTGCTAATTTTGGATTTTTATTGTGTAATTTCTTTGATTAGTTTATGTTTGATTTGAGCATAATTCAGTATTTTTTCTGCTTAGAGTTTTGATTTTCGATTTAGAATGGGAGTTGTTGATATTGGTGTTCACTTCGATTGTTGCAATAAGACATAATTGGTGGAAGTTTATGGAATTTTTATGATTTTTTTGGGAATATTTGTCGTACACTCGTGAAATTTGATATAATTAATAATATATATGTTATTTGAATTAGTTGATTAGCTACATTAGCTATTAACTTAGTTTAATGCAAACAAATTTCATTTATAATTTGTTAATAGTTTAAATGAGAAAAGTTAGTTGTAATGTGTTTCAATGTGGGTAAGATATGATAATTTATATATATGAATGTATTTCTTATAATTTTTGCATTTACTATATGCTAACAATTTTTTCGGTTTTATGTGTCTTAGATATTAGCATATTGGAAGCGGCAAATCAACTAGGAGATAGTGCGAGTATATATAGAGATCGATCTCCATATTAGTTGTTATTGGTATGTATTTATGATAAAGACAATTCATTATATATCTTCATTTATTATGTATATGTAGATTCAATCTATATATGTGTATGTATATTTCTTGATATGAGATTGGATGAAAACAATTTAATTAAGCTATGAAATGTATAAGTTATATGAATCATCATATCATCAATCATATGCCTAGATACCCGTTCAAGACTTACTCATTAGGAGTAAGTCTTGAATAGTCCCCCGTTTGGGATTGTCCTTGGACGTTTGATCTCACTTAGGTGGTGAATGTATGTCTTCTTTTCAATTCTAAGGAAAGTCTTGGCTTGTCATTTCTCTACATTGTTCTCTGTGAACATATGTAGATAATCAATTATCTACATTGTGTACTTGGAGAACTGTAGGGAAATGCTTGCCGGATTTTCCTTAGAATCAAGAGTTGGCATATATTCACTAGTGAGATTAAATGTCCAAGGATGGGTTAGGTTGGAGTGATAAGGACCTTCGGATGCATGCATACATTTGCACATGTGACTCACTTAGCCTCCATTTGTATGTGCGTGTTTTCAATATGTGATTGTCTTGCATGTGAATGTGCTTAAATGATTGATACTTATAATTGGTTGTGTTTAATTAGAGGTTTTCATGAATGAGATGGATCGTACTTGGATGTATGGTAGCCGTGAATCGATTGAGTTTGTGAATGGGGTCTCGAATTTTGTAAATCTGCATTAGAATACCAAGCATCTTCCTGGAGCAATCGACTTTTATTGTCCTTGTTTAGATTGTGGAAATGTGAGCAAGGTTAGTAGTATTCATTTGCTTAGGGAGCATGTCTTTCGTCGTGGGTTTAGGCCTCAATACCACGTATGGGTTTGGCATGGTGAGGAGGGGAGATATGCAAGAAGTTGTAGGATAATGAACGATGTATGTGAAGAGGAGAAGGATAAATTAGGTGATGATTTCGAGGATGGTGAGTATGGGGATGATGAATTTGGGGATGATGATAGAGATCGGGTAGACGAGATGATACAAGAGGTTGAAGATCAGTCTTGCAAACGACCTCGTATGTTTGAGTCTATATCCGAGGCCGCTGAAAGGCCATTGTATCCAGGTTGTACGAAGTACACCAAACTTTCCGCTGTGATAACACTCTTCAATATTAAGTCGAAAGCGGGTTGGACGGATTGCGGTTTCACGTCGTTGTTGGAAGTTTTAGCCGATATGCTCCCCGATGGAAATGATCTCGCAAAGTCGAACTATTATGCTAAGAAACTCATGTGTCCTTTCGGTTTAGAGTACCGAGAGGATACATGCTTGTCCAAACGATTGTGTGCTTTATCGTAATGAGTATGAGCATTTAGATGAGTGTCCACGTTGTGGATTATCAAGGTACAGGCGTGAAGGGGCTGGGGGTAGTGAAGGACCACCAGCTAAGGTGTTGTGGTATCTTCCCATAATACCTAGATTTAAGCGCATGTTCTCACTAGAAAAAGATGCGAAGAATATGCGGTGGCATGCAGATCGTAGGAAGAAAGACGGTTCTTTGAAGCATCCGGCTGATTCCCCTGAGTGGAAAAGTATCAATAGGGTGCATAAGCCGTTTGGTAACGAGGATAGGAATTTGAGGCTTGGATTATGTACGGATGGCATGAATCCCTTTGGCAATCTTAGTTCTCGGCATAGTACATGGCCGGTAGTTTTAGTGATTTATAACTTGCCTCCTTGGTTGTGCATGAAACGCAAGTACATCATGTTGTCGCTTCTCATATCGGGGCCGAAACAACCTGGAAATGACATAGATGTATACCTTCAACCACTTATTGAAGATTTACGTAAGATGTGGAACGAAGGAGTGTCGGTATTTGATGCGTATGCTAATGAGATGTTCACTCTGCGTGCCATGCTTTTCTGTACAATGAACGACTTTCCAGCTTATGGGAACTTATCTGGGTATAAGACCAAAGGAAAAAAACCGTGCCCGATTTGTATAGATGACATGAAGTCTACACACATTAAGGGTTGCAAACATGTCTATATGCGCACACGAAGGCTCCTTAGACGCGACCATCCCTATCGATTTAAGAAAAAGGCCTTCGATGGGACGGTTGAAGAGGAAGTTGCTCGTAGACCATTAACTCGGTACTGAAGTTTATAATCGGGTTAAGGGCATTGAAACGATCTATGGTAAACCCGCGAATGACGTTGATGGAACTACGGGATTATGGAAAAAGGAGTCTATTTTTTGGAAACTCCCATATTGGAAAGATTTAAAAGTCGACATTGTTTGGATGTCATGCACATTGAAAAGAATGTTTGTGATGCAATTCTTGCGACACTTATGAATATTCGGGTAAGACAAAGGATGTTAAAGCGTCACGTCTTCACTTGGAAAAAAATAAGCTTCGACCGGAGTTGTGGGCTCAAAAAAGGGCGGGAAGGAAAAAGAAAGTAGTGGAGGAAGGGCTTGATGAGGAAATTGGGAAAAGAAAAAGGGTGGATGATTCGGAGAAGAATTATTTGCCCCCAGCTTGCTACACGCTGTCGAAAGCTGAGAAACGGATTTTTTGCGAGTCATTGTATGGTATTAAGGTTCCAACTGGGTACTCATCGAATATGAAGCGATTTGTTACCTTAAATGGTGAGTTGAAGTTATCGAGTATGAAATCTCACGATTGTCATGTCATGATGCAAGTATTCTTACCGATTGCAATTCGTGGGATACTTCCGAAGCATGTGAGGCACACCATTACCGAACTTTGTTCATTTTTCCATACAATATGCAGCAAAGTCCTAGAACCGTCGACCCTCGATTCTTTGCAGGCCAGAGTAGTTGAAACTCTATGCAAATTTGAGATGTTTTTTCCCCCCGCATTCTTTGACATTATGGTCCATCTCATTGTCCATCTAGTTCGAGAAATTAAGCTGTGTGGTCCAGTGTTTTTGAGGTGGTGCTATCCTTTTGAGAGATATATGGGTACTTTGAAGGATAAAGTTCGAAATCTTGCACAACCAGAAGGTAGCATTATTCAAGGGATTGTGGCTGAAGAGGTCAGTAATTTTGTGGCAGAGTATGTTGCTGGTGTTGATCCTATTGGCGTTCCGATATCTCGACACGAGGGCAGACTCGAGGGCAAGGGTACGATTGGCTCAAAATTGATCTCACCTTCTGTCGACAAGCGTACACAAGCTCACTTATTTGTGTTGCATCACGTGGCAGCTGTCCATCCTTATTTAAATGAGCATATGGAGGAATTACGTGTTAGCAACCCTGGAAAAGGAATAAGGGCATTGACGCAAATGCATAATAAGACGTTCATTGATTGGTTTCATCATCGAGTAGTGGATGATTTAAATGAAAATGTTTCTGAAACAGGCAAGTGGTTAGCATTTGGTCCTCGTGAATCTGTACACTCTTATGAGGGTTATGATATTAACGGGTATACGTTTTGGACTGAACGTCAAGATCTTAAGTCGACATCGCGACAGAATAGTGGTGTTTCACTTGTGGCGTCATCTACACAATACGCAAGCTCGAAAGATAAGTCTCCCGTTCTTGCTGCCACCAACTATTATGGGCGAATTCAAGAAATATGGGAGCTTGACTACTCAGCTTTTCATATTTGTCTCTTTTATTGCAATTGGGTTGATGATAATCGACGTTGCGTAAAAAAGATGATCCTCTGCGGATTCACTCTTGTGGACATGGGTCGTCTACGTGAGACCGAAGAGCCATTTGTACTTGCATCACAAGCTAAACAAGTATTCTATGTAACTGATCCTGCTGATAATAAGTGGTCAATTGTTGTACCTGGCAAAAGGAGTATTCTGGGCATGGGTGATGTTGAGGATGAGGAAGAGTATGATGCATTTGAGGACATCCCAACTTTTACCTATCCTGAAAATATCGTGGAAGATGATGTAAATATGTCTGAGAACTATATGCGTGTTGATCACACTGAAGGGATACATGTTGAAACTCCTAAGAAACGGCGGAAGGTCAACAAATCATGAGACATATACTCAGGTTTATCTCTATTTCGTCCATTTCATGTCATTTTCATATATTTCGAGTCATGTGACTCAATTTTCTTGTTGAATATAATAATATAGCAAAAAATACGACTATTACGTAGATTTATAGGTGCTACTTTGTTGTTGGTTGGATTTCGGGAAAGTAAGGGTCATTTTAGGCCTATTTCGTCCGTTTCATGTCATTTTCGTTTATTTCGAGTCATGGTAATCCAATTTCTTGTTGAATGTAATAATATTGCATAAAATACGACTACAAAGTAGGTTTATAGGTGCTACTATGTTCATGGTTGGATTTCGGGAAAGTAAACGTCATTTTAAGCTTATTTCGGCCGTTTCATGTCATTTTCGTGTATTTCGAGTCATGGTAATCCAATTTCTTGTTGAATGTGATAATATTGCATAAAATACGACTACAAAGTAGGTTTATAGGTGCTACTATGTTCATGGTTGGATTTCGGGAAAGTAAACGTCATTTTAAGCTTATTTCGGCCGTTTCATGTCATTTTCGTGTATTTCGAGTCATGGTAATCCAATTTCTTGTTGAATGTGATAATATTGCATAAAATACGACTACTAAGTAGGTTTATAGGTGCTTCTTTGTTGTTGGTTGGATTTTGGGAAAGTAAGGGTCATTTTAGGCCTATTTCGTCCGTTTCATGTCGTTTTCGTGTATTTCGAGTCATGTGACTCCAATTTCTTGTTGAATGTAATAATATTGCATAAAATACGACTACGAAATAGGTTTATGGGTGCTACTTTGTTCATGGTTGGATTTTGGGAATGTAAACGTCATTTTAAGCCTTTTTCGGCCGTTTCATGTCATTTTCGTGTATTTCGAGTCATGGTAATCCAATTTGTTGTGAAATATGATCTTATAACCTAAAATGTTGCTATTAAGTAGATTTATACGAGCTACTTTGTTGATGGTTGGATTTCGGGAAAATAAATATCATTTTAGGCCCCCCTGCACAGGCCCCGGTTCCCCCCCTTGCACGGCCCGATCCCCCCCCGTCCACTAGCTACTTCCCCCCCTTGCACAGGCCCCCGGTCCCCCCCCTTGCACAGCCCCCGCTCCCCCCCGTCCAACCCCCTAGCTACTTCCCCTCCCCCCGTCCAACCCCTAGCTACTTCCCGCCCCCCATCCAACACCTAGCTACTTCCCCCCCCCTTGCACATTCCCCGCGGCAGCAAGCAAGCCGCCAGCCCGCCGGCAAAGAAGCAAGCTGCCAGCACCAACAGCAAGCAAGCTGCTGCCGCCGCCGCTGCCGCGGGGGGATGTGCAAGGGGGGGAGTAGCTAGTGGCCCACGATTTCCGATGTTCCATTATTGTTGGTCCTTAATCAATTTGTTATTTTTTTTTAACTTGTACATATATATTAATTTCTATGTGTTTATAATTGCGGGGATAATTACTACATATGGATGAGATGACGACTACCGAACACACAACCGAGGATGAATCTTATGATGTGAGGAAGGACCCGGATAAAGGTGATCTCGAAGATCGAGATCTTCAAGAACTTCATCCAAAAAGTGGTACAATTGTGAAAGCACAACAAGTTTGTAGGAAAGAAGGTCAACAACGGGAGTTACAAACAAATCAACAACAAAGAAAATCGAAAGTGATGAAAAAGAGAAAGGGAAGAGGACCTACAAAGTCAATAAGTGCTACTCACTTGCATATGACTTTAGAGTACGATAACTTGGGTCAACCTTGTGGTGTGTGGCGTTCTAAGTATGCCAAACATATTGGCCTTTGTGTTCGGAGGCTCTCCATTTTGCATTCATGGCAAGAGGTGCCCGAGGGGATGAAGAAATTGCTATGGAATGACACTATGGTAAGTTTCATACTACCATTTAGTTTCTTATTTTAATAAATGTATGTGTATGTAGTACTAATGATAAAATTTAATCTATTACAACAAATGTGGAAACTAATATTTTTGTTCGTTTTTTTGTAGAATCTCTTCAATATCGAAGATGATGAAGCCAAGAAGAATCTATTTTTATCCGCGCTTGCTCAGAGATTTCGAGATTTCAAGGCTAAGTTAGTGTCCGGTTGGATTACTAAGCGGAGGAAAAGAACGGGTACAAAGAAGAAGAAAATTTATGGGGGAGAAAAGCAAATCGAAGCCGAGGCCGCATTGGAAAATTCAGAGGAACCCACCACATTACCATATCAAATATGGAGAAATATCAAACTGAAGAGTGGGAAGCATTTGTTGCCAAAAATACTACCCCGGAAGCTGTTGTAAGCAAAGGATTTTAATTATATTTACCACACTTAGCTCGAGTATGATTGTATATAACACCTAATCTTTTGTTTGTAATTATGTGTTTTTTCAGGCAAGACGTGAGAAAAAAAGCGCAAGTGCAAAAGCAAGGAAATATTATCATCATTTGGGTGCCCATTCCTACGATCAGGCGAGAAAAAAGTGGATGTTTGCCCATTACCCCACACAGGATTCGACAACGACACCTACCTCTACAACCACATCAGCTACACCGGCTCGTCAACCAGACGGGGTCCTTGATTGGTGGTGTTCGATGCATGGGGTTGATGCAAAGGGAAAGAGAGTGTTACTCGATCCCGTTACGAAAAGATAGCCAATGCTATTGTAAGTACATATCATTTTAGGCCTATTTCGGCCATTTCATGTCATTTTCGAATAGTTTGAGTCACTTGGGCTCCAATTTCTTGTGAAACATGATAATATAACCTAAAATATTGTTATTAAGTAGATTTATAGGTTCAACTTTATTATTGGTCGGATTTCGGGAACGTAAATATCATTTTAGGCCTATTTCGGCCATTTCATGTCATTTTCGAATAGTTTGAGTCACTGGGGCTCCAATTTCTTGTGAAACATGATAATATAACCTAAAATATTGCTATTAAGTAGATTTATAGGTTCTACTTTATTATTGGTCGGATTTCGGGAACGTAAATATCATTTTAGGCCTATGTCGGCCATTTCATGTCATTTTCGAATAGTTTGAGTCACTTGGGCTCCAATTTCTTGTGAAACATGATAATATAACCTAAAATATTGTTATTAAGTAGATTTATAGGTTCTACTTTATTATTGGTCGGATTTCGGGAACGTAAATATCATTTTAGGCCTATTTCGGCCATTTCATGTCATTTTCGAATAGTTTGAGTCACTTGGGCTCCAATTTCTTGTGAAACATGATAATATAACCTAAAATATTGCTATTAAGTAGATTTATAGGTGCTACTTTATTATTGGTCGGATTTCGGGAACGTAAATATCATTTTAGGCCTATTTCGGCCATTTCATGTCATTTTCGAATAGTTTGAGTCACTTTGGGCTCCAATTTCTTGTGAAACATGATAATATAACCTAAAATATTGTTATTAAGTAGATTTATAGGTGCTACTTTGTTGTTGGTCGGATTTCGGGAACGTAAATATCATTTTAGGCTTATTTTGCTAATTTGATATGTTTTCGTACATATCCATTATTCAAGTAACCCCATCCCCCACACCCCACACCCGCACTTCCCCCCCCCCACACGGTCCCCCCACTGCCCCCCTTGCACGGCCCTTGCCGGCATCGGCACGGTGCCCGCGCCAGTGCCGATGGCGGCCTGGCACTTCTTTACTGGCCTCTTGAACGGCTGCTACCGGCTTTCTTGGCGGCCTACTTGCCGCCCCCAACCACAGTCCCCCAGCTGCCCCCACACGGTCCCCCCCTTGCACTTCCCCCCCACAGTCCCCCCACTGCCCCCCCACTTTGCCCCCCAGTCCCCAGCCCCCACTGCCCCCCCACAGTCCCCCCCCCCCTTGCACTTCCCCCCTACCCGGTCCCCACTTGCCCCCTACACTGCCCCCCCCACAGTCCCCCCACTGCCCCCCACACGGTCCCCCCCTTGCACTTCCCCCACAGTCCCCCCCCACTGGCCCCCCCACTGCCACCCTCCCACAGTCCCCCCCCACTGCCCCCCCCCCCCCCCAGTCCCCCCACTGCCCCCCACACAGTCCCCCCACCACTTCCCCCCTACACCAGTCCCCCCCTGCCCCCCCACACGCCCCCCTTGCACTTCCCCCACCACAGTCCCCCTGCCCCCACCTGCCCCCCCTACACCCCCCTACACCCCCCCCCCCCTGCACTACCCCCCACCACAGTCCCCCACTGCCCCCAACCACAGTCCCCCCCCTTGCACTTCCCCCACAGTCCCCCCCCCCCAGCCCCCCACCTGCCCCCCACTGCTTGCCCCCTACACGCGTCCACACAGCTGCCCCCCCGTCCCCCCACACACCCCCCCCTTGCACTTCCCCCCACCACAGTCCCCACCCCCCCACTCCCCTCGCGTCCCATTGCCCGGCCAAGAGCAGCAGGCCGCGCAGGCCGTTAGCCAGCGGGAGGCCCAGGCTGCCATCGGGAGGCAAACCGGCCGGCCGCCATCGCCGCTTCTTTTGCTGGCTTTCGCTGGCGCTGGCTTTGCTCGCTGCTCTCCGCTTGGCTGGCAGCCTATTGCCCTTCTTTGTTTTGTTTTTTGAAAAATTTTAACGTCTAATTTATGTTGTTTTATTTGTAGATCGGATTAAAGGAAAAGGAGGCAACGGTGATTTCACTCCTACCGCACACATGGATGCTTTGCACGAAACTCTAGGAAAGGACCATAGTGGTCGTGTGAGGGCGTGGGAGGTGTCCGCCTCGGCGTGCGAAAGGTATATGGTGAACAATACACGACAACGTCAAAATCAAGTGCAAGTAGTGTGAATTCGGCGTCGGTAGATGTGGAGGCTATCAAATCTGCAATTCGGGAGGAGCTTAGAGAGGAGATGACACATAACTTCAATGCTATGATGGAGCAAATGGGTTTACCGACCTTCCCATTGAAGAAAGGTAGTGATGTTCCATCTAGCCAGCCGATCGGTGTTCCACAAACATCAGATAATCAAACGATACCTGCACCTGATCCACCAATACCCGAGTTGAAGGTAATCACTGTATTTGGTTTAATTTATCACGCTTAATCACTGTGCTTTATTAATTAACTATGTATTGTCCCTAAGTGCATGCAATTCTAAATATGTTGTTTCATCGCAATTAACTATTAATGACTTGTTTTGATTCAAAAGAGGAGACCCCATGCCGACTATTAGTTCAAGAAAAAGATTCTGATAGTCTGATTGTGGTAGCTAGTGGCCATGCACAACCTCCTCGGTGATCGAGTACGAGTGCATCACCGATAGTGAAAAATGATCACTATGTGGTGAGCATCGACTACATTGAGCCTGGTTTTGAAGACTTAGGTCTTCCGATGCCAAAACCGGAGGTCAGTCTACATACACTGAGTGACGCCCATGGTAGTTATGTTCTGTGGCCGCGTGCATGGGTGCGATTTTCAGATGAGGTACACCGATAAACATACATATATATATGCGTTAGTTTATGTAATAATCAACTCTGATTATATTACTTTTCTATGTCATATAAATAATAAGTGAACAATATTCTTATTATTACTTTTTAATAGGTTTCAAGGAAGGCTGGTTCACATGACCAGAAGGCTAAAAAGGTCGGTTCACAAAACAAGATGGCTAAGGAGGCAATTGGACGTGCTGAAATTGAACCAATTGTGTTCGATGACCAAGTTAGTATGTCAAACAATCCACTTCTCGAGCCGTTGGTGGTGCAAGGCCTTACTAAGGCATGTTATTGGTTGCATGAGTGTGTTAGCGATTTGCCCGAGAATGCTCCAATACATGTTCCTTTGGGGAAGGAACAATTCAACTACGCTGACGAGTCATCTACATGGATTTCCAAAGACGATGTTAAAGAATTCTTACGTGGAGAAATGTTGAGTGGAACAATGATACAAGCTTTCATGAGGTGATACATATACATATCTTACTTTACAAGTTTATAATAATTTTCACCTTCCATACATGTATGTTGACTTTTTATTATATGCTTTAATTTCTCAGGTTATTGTGTACTGAATTGAATGAAAAAATGAGTGAGACAAAGATTGGTTGGTTATGTCCAAGTATGATGCGAGATGACAATTGTTTAAAAAACAAAACCGATGTGAAAGAATATCTCGATACTAGTTTCAAACAATCACATCGGTTAGAAGAGAAGTTCATCCTTGTTCCGTATATTGAAGCGTAAGCTTGTTACACCAAACTTGATGCTTTACTTTATTTTCTATAACTTTATTACCTTGTTTAGATAACTTGCCTTCTTGTTCCATATATATCGATAACAAAATTCACCGAATTGTTGAATAAGTAACTTTATATTATTTCCTTGTATAGTCTCCATTGGACGCTCATTGTGATATGTTTGTCAAATAATCACGTTTACCACTTTGATTCTCTTCGTCGACAACCACCACGGAGCTTACTAGTCAAGTCACTATTGAATAGGTAACTTAACTAGAACAATATGTGTACCTAATATTACACATTTATATATATATATACATATATATATATATATATAATAAACATCTTATAATGTATTGATGTAGTGTGATGAAGCACCATTATGGACTTGGACTTCGATTAGGAAAAGCTCCTCTTTGGATATCAGTTGAGGTAACTACTTTGGTGAATCTTATGTCTAACCATTTATTTTCATATACTTTAAATTTAACATGAATGTTTTTGGATGTTTAAATTTGGTGAATTTCGATGTCCGCAACAAAAGAATGGTGTTGATTGTGGCTATTACGTCTTGCGGTACATGTTTGATATAGTCAACCGTTGTACTGACATCGATTATCTTCAAAAGGTATGTAACTAATTAGTTTATTTAATTTAGATTAAATTGATAGGTAAGAATTAGTTTATTTTGGAAATTGTAGCATGTAACATGTAGCTAGTTTTGGGAGGTGAAATAGCTCAAATTCACAAAAAACGACCCCGAAACGAACCTACAAAATTGAACTTCTAATCTTTTGCAAGAGTTAGTTGTTATTATATATTGTAAATGTTTGACTTCATCTTATTAATTTATTATATTCATATTATTGCAAGGTTTACATGGATAATGACGCACCAAGGTTGGATGAATTCACAATTGAAGAGTTGGATGAAGTTCGAAACAAGTTGGCTACCTACATTTGTGAAGATTGTCTATGATACATTGGTTAGGATTTTGCAAGAACTAGCTAGAAGTTCGAAACAAGTTGGCAAGCTATTCGGTTGTTGCGTTAATGTAGCTTTTTGTATTAGAATTAATATTTGCCTTAATATGTACTCTTTAACATTATTTATTATATATATAGAATTATTACATATATAATTGGGAACTCTATATATATATGCATTATGAGGTTTGTAATATGGTACAAAGCAAAGCAGCAAGGAACCAGCGACACAGGGAACGAGCGCATATATAGTGCCTGAATTTTTTAAAAAAAAAATTTATTACCAAAAGGGCTGTGGTTAATGGAGAAAACCGCAGCCCTTGACCATATAAGGGCTGCGGTTAACTGGAAAAACCGCAGCCCTTAAGTATTCAAGGGCTGCGGTTTTCCCAGTTAACCGCAGCCCTTATATGGCCAAGGGCTGCGGTTTTCTTTCGACCGCAGCCCTTAATACTGCAAGGGCTGCGGTTCGTAACCGCAGCCCTTCCTATATATTAAGGGCTGCTACTCTAATTGTTGCGGTCAAAAAACGCAGCCCTTAGGCCACTTTTGACCGCAGCCCTTAGGCTTTTTTCCACTAGTGTTCCATGCCTGCATGCCTCTTCTCATCGAGCGATTGATAAAGATTCGTTTGGTACAAGTAGTCCTCCACTTGCATCTTCAAAAAAAGGCGAAATCTTTTCTATCAAATTTCTCCATCTTAATCTTTGTATCCTCCATTGTTAATTGCTATAGATCTAGACAATACTCAAACCTAGCTCTGATACCAATTGTAAATTCTAACATATGCCTATCAATCTAGAATCAAATCAAACAATAATTGAACAACGAAATTGAAGAAAGCAAAAAATAGACTCAAAGGAATTTTAAAGTGGAAACCCGAGAAACGGAAGAAAAACCATGACCTATGCACTAGGATTCAAAGATGAATATTCAATGGTGATTACAAGCTCCCAAGATTTCTCTAAAGCATTCTCTCTCTTATCTTAGAGTAATGACAACGGAGGCTACAATAACATCTTAGGCTATTTATACATTAGGGATAATAATTAGGAGTCCTTAGAGAAGAAGGAAATCGAAGAAGAGTTGGAGAACAC
This sequence comes from Beta lomatogona, assembly GCA_947646795.1. Classification (NCBI taxonomy): domain Eukaryota; kingdom Viridiplantae; phylum Streptophyta; class Magnoliopsida; order Caryophyllales; family Amaranthaceae; genus Beta; species Beta lomatogona. The sequence continues at coordinate 45,187 of CANSNZ010000910.1, read as the reverse complement.
ACGCTCTAGGGCGTGATTTCCACCTCGGCAGTTTACATCACAGCCATGCTGTGATGTAGCTCTTCACAACACACCTAAGTTGTGGCCTAGACTTGAGCAACAGCTATGAGAAGCCTACGAGCAGCACACATCACACCTAAACTGTGACATAGCCTCACAAATCACACCTCGACCATGGCAACAAGCTAACCCATGCTATGATGCTCACATCACATACACTCAATGCCTCATTCCTTCATTGATCTTCCAAATACCATCTCCACACAACTACCCAACATAATGAAGATGGACTATTTCAATATTGCTAACAAGTAGAGTGAAACTTTAGACGTACTTGAACTATTAAGACATTGATCCTTGAATGCTGACATCAAAACCTCTTTTAGAACTTACAGATAATAGTCTTCATCTTGGGGAATGCTTCATTTGTCTACTTAATATTCTACTACCTCCGTCCCAGAATAGTCTGACACTTTCCTTTTATATTTGTCCCAAATTAGTTTGAACACTTCCATTCTTGGCATGGTCCCACCATTAACATATTATTTCTTTTACACATCTTTGGCCCACACTCTACCTTTTATTAATAAAAAGTTACCCAACTTTCTCTCTCTTATAATAAAAAAAATAGGAAAAATTGACATGAATAATCCCAACTTTCACCAGTCTTCTAAAAATAATCCCAACTTTGGATTATTTTAGAATAATCCCAACTTTATGGGGTACCTTCTCAAAGTAATCCGAACTTTTAATTGTCTATATATTATAGACCTAAACTGGATTAGTGTAGGCAAGAAAAGTGATAGTTTGGTTTATTATGAGAAGCTCCCCTCAAAAGTTAGGATTATTCTGGATTAATCCAAAGTTGGGATTATTTTGAGAAGAAAGGTGAAAGTTGGGATTATTCATGTCAATTTTTCCAAAAAAATACCCCACCAAGTACTATCACATCTACTTTTTAAATAAAATAACATTTGATAACCACACCACAACTGATCACCTTAAACTCCGTATCCCAACAAGTGTTCAGATCTTTCTGGGACGAAGGGAGTACTTAATAAAGATAGAGAATATTAAAGATCTTTTTGTAATCGAGTTGGATTTGTAATATACTCCCTCTATTTCTCAAATCTGCATTATGTATGGATTTGGCATCTTGTTTAAGGAACGAATTAGAGAAGGTAATAACTAATAAATCCTACCTAGCTTTTACCCGTGTTTAATAAGTTATTCAAAATAATATATTTGTTTGACTTCTCTAATATCTTCCTCTGTGTGCTTAATCCACGTGATATAACACCATGATAGTACCTCTACCTCATGTCAGTTTGCAGAAGCTACTTTCCTTAATAGAGGTACAAAATGATTGCGTTTGGATCCTCTAGAGTTCTAAAATGACTCTACAAGGAAGAGTTTGAGCAATATCAACCATTGAATAAAAAAATCAGTGGCTCATATATTATCTTTTCGAAATCCTCCCTATTTTTTCTCATCAAAATCCACCTCCTAATTTTCTCTTCCCACCAATATGAGCTCTTGATCTTAAATATATGGTTCAAATACAACTATACCTTGTACAGTTTTATTAAAACTCTAGAGGATCCAGACTCTATTATGATGATAATCAAATTGAAGTTATATATATATATATATATATATATATATATATATATATATATATATATATATATATATATATATATAGGGTTGGGTTTTAATGAGAACCGTGAGAACCACAAAAATTGAGCAAAAACTTCATAAAATGAGCAAAAAAGTAAAAAATTAGCAAGATCATAAAATCAATAGAAAATATTAAATGATCAAAAACGTGAAATGAGCAAAGATGTAAAATGAGAAAAACGTAAAATGAGCATTAAAAAGTTAAATAAGAAAAAACGTAAAATGTGTAAAACGTAAAATGAGCAAAAAGGCTAAGAAATGAGCATATGAATGTTAAATGAGAAAAACATAATAATCAAAACATAAAATGGGCAAAAAAGTTGTGAAATGAGCAAAATTTTCGTAAAATGAAGAAAAATGAGTGGTTCTCACGGTTCTCATCATAAGGGTGGTTCTCATATGAACTTAAACACCTCGCACAAGTACAACTTGCCAGGTTTGCAGGTCATACTCCTTGGAGGGAGGGAGGATGGTAAAGGAAACCTCACCCCTAAAGAGCCCCTAGTGGAATTTGATCCCATGACCTTGAAGTCATAAGGCCAAACCATTACCACTAGGCCAAGTTTTGCTTGGTTATATACATATCTACATATGTATATATATATATGTATGTATATGTATATATATATATATATGTATATATATATGTATGTATGTATGTATATATGTATGTATATATGTATGTATATATGTATATATGTATGTATATATGTATATATGTATGTATATATGTATATATGTATGTATATATGTATATATGTATATATATATATATATATATATATATACTTCCTCCGTTTTGTTTTAAATGAAACATTGGGTGAAATGACACTATTCATTGATCAATTTTGACTCCAATTTATCGCCATTATATAAAGAAAAACATAGTCAAGTGAGATCTTGTTAGATTCATCTCGATGCATACTATCAAATTATAACTTTTTTATATTTTTTTACTTGTGCACAACTAAAAATATTAACGATTAAAGAAGCGCGTTGGGTTGCGTGAAAAAACAAACGTTTCATTTAAAACAGAACGGAGGAAGTATATATATATATATATATATATATATATATATATATATATATATATATATATATATATATTTTGATTTGGTAAGATGAATAACCTTTGGGCTGCCCTCGCACAAGGTTCAACCCAGAGGCCCAGGCACTTGGAAGGAGGGGGAGTTGTAAGCGGAATTCTCCTTCAGGTGCCCGTGCCCCTCACTTGGTGGGATTCGAATCCCTGACCTTGAGGTCATAAGGTGAAATTCCTACCAAATGACCCAAGCTAAGCTTGGTATATGTATATGTATATGGGCAAAGCAAATCTATACTAATATATTAAGAAAGCAAATCAAACCCAATTTAATTTTCTTTTAATCTCCATAATTTTCCCTAACCACCATTAAAATCTTGGAAATTTCCATATTTCCCAAAATATAGCTATTAACTCCTCTTAAATATAGCAATGGGAATTTTTTTCTACAATTTAAATAGGGGAAAATTGCATTTGTATAATGCATTACTCATAAATTTTACTCTCAATGAATTGAAATTATTAAGAAATTTCAAAATTAAGATTTTTTTTGGGAATTTTGGCTAATTGTCAACTGAAGATTGGGTAGTATCGACTTTTTGCAAACCCCAAAAAATTGGATAGTATTCTTTCGTATTTCTATACGCATTTACCAGGCCCGGCCCTGAGCCTTGTTTGGAGGGGCAATGGCCCAGGGCCCATGCCTGAAAGGGGCCCAGTAGTAGGAAAAAAAAATCGTTGGCAAAAATTTTGGAAAGGGGCGTGCCGCGTGAATTATGGAAGAAAGAGAAAGTGTTGTCAAACCCAAATAACGCTTCTTCATCTTCTTCACTATTCAGTAAATTTATCAAGTAAGTGTTGGCCCAGTGGTGATGGGGACTGGCTTTGGTAGGACGGACCCGTGTTCGAATCCCCGCAACACACTTGGGAGAGGAATGAAACCTAACCACCCCGAACTTGGCCTCGATCCGGATGTAGCCCGAAGGGTGAACCAGTGCAAACACCAAAAAAAACTATTCAGTAAATTTTCTCTCTCTCTTTCCAAGACCCCAATTTAATTTTCTTTTAATCTCCATAATTTTCCCTAACCACCATTAAAATCATGGAAAATTTCCATATTTCCCAAAATATAGCTATTAACCTCCTCTTAAATATAGCAATGGGAATTTTTTTCTACAATTTAAATAGGGGAAAATTGCATTTGTATAATGCATTACTCATAAATTTTACTCTCAATGAATTGAAATTATTAAGAAATTTCAAAATTAAGATTTTTTTTTTTGGGAATTTTGGCTGACTGTCAACTGAAGATTGGGTACAGAAAGTCGAGAACTGTCGAGTCCCATTCCGGTTTCTCTGCCTCACCGACGTTGGTCCATTACCCCGTTCCTGCTTTCCGACGGTGGTCGTGGCTGTTATTGTTCTTTTGGACTGTAGGTTCATTCGAAGGGAGTCAACATGCAGCTGGTAGAGAACATTTTACTGGATCTGCAAAAGAAGTCTACTGGTAGTCTTTTCCTATAGCTATGTTCTGTCTCTCAAAAAGTATAGTGATTAAACTATCGTTTTGTAGGCTGTATATGATGCATATAGTAGATGGTGCTAAAATTTTCGTTGATTTTCTAGCACACCAAAATTCCAAAAATATTTCAATCGCTTATTAGATTTCAAGCTCCCCAATTAAGACTGGTTTTGTGTAACACTTTCAATTCCGAGCTATTAGATTTCATTAATAATTAAGAAGGAGCTTTTGGAAAACATTGAAGTTGATGCTATCATTAATGATTTTGCATATCAGAATGCTCATAGAACCCCTTTTTTATGATTTTTTTAATATCATGTATTAAGTGATGGTATATGAGTTGCTTGAACAAATTTTTTTTGGTAAATTTATTTGTAAAATTGCTTTCGCTTAAACAACGGGTTTATTTTTTTAGAACTACCATCATATGTTTTTAATTTGTTCTATTATAAATTGCATTTTTTAAGGGGCCCCAATCTCCTATTTTGCCAGGGCCCCAAAAAGGTCAAGACCGGGCCTGGCATTTACGTGTTAATTCTCCAAATAAACTTAAAAACTGCAAGAAAAGAGGCAATAAAGGTCCGAATCCTCCCCCTAAACCATAGCAACACATACAACTAGAATACGAGCTCTTGGGTACTCAATATAAACCTTTTTTTTTTTTGACAGCACTCAATATAAACCTTAACAGAGTTATAAGTTGTAAAATCAACATCTAGTAATAATAATCGCATGAATATACTAGCTAATTTTGAGAGGGAAAATACTTACGTTGTTCAAGTTGTGCCTTACAGTTGGACCCAGTAGATTTATCCTATCCATGGCAAAAATTAGACCAACACTTGCTAACAACAACGTCAACAACACCGGCATAAAGGCCACCATAAAGAATGCTAAGAAACCCATTGTTGCTCGATCGCCAAAGCTTGACTTTAGAAACTCGAACAACCGCTGATATGAATGAATGAAGCTTTTATAACTGAATTATATTAGGTGCTTTTTTTTATAAATCTCTCTTAATTTAGCATGGCAGATCTATTTATGTAGTACCGGTACGACATGTTCTTCATCTTGACCAATTTAAAAACTTCACTTTTTGTGCTGATGACAATTCTTCATTATTTAAAGCCTGGATTTTAATTGTTTTTTTTTTCATAGTTAAGAATGGGAAGAAAAGGAAATAGATTTCGAAGAATATTAATAAACATTACACCTAATAGAGTTGACATCGAGACGTTGACCTTCTCTGAAACGTTTTTGTTTCGTCTCTTTGGCAAAGGCCAAATGGTCATTTTGTGTAGCCCTAGAATATGAAATATAGCCACTACAGTCTACAATATTATTACTCTCTGATGGGCAATATAATTCTCTTTTACTCTCTGAATATGTAAGAGGGAGATGATGAATCTAGACAAAGAATCAGGACATGTTAATTTCAATAGTTCTCAGGAGTCACCTGATTTGCTACCCTTGAAGCCAAACCATTCGTTGAACTTGCCATCTTGCTGAACGAATGATTAGAAAAGTCTTTAATACCCATGTTTAGTATTACCGAAGTTAAAGAGCTGAGTTATGCCAAACATGACAGAAAGAAAAACAATGGATATTAAAAAACTACTCCCTCCGTTCCGTTATTGCAACCAGACCCGGTTTGAGTAATATGAAGGATCTGTTCTGGTGTTTAAAAATAGGCTCCCATATAAATAAAATTCAATGGCATAATGGTTTCAAAAATAAATTTAAGGAAATTTCGCCTATTTAACTTGGATAATTCGGTATTTACAAAAATTAATATGAAAAAAAAAAAGCAAAATCAAGCAACCGTTATCTCTTGGATCAGAGGAAATGTTATTTTTTTTTTATGTGGAAGCTAATTAAAAAAGCAACTTGTTTACAAGCTTCCATATAATTCGCCATTTACAAGCTTGGCGCATTATCGATTCACCATTTACGAGCTGTTATTCTAGTATGAACATTAGATCAACTACAAGAGGGGAGTAAATTGTAGTTCTGGGGAATTTTAAACAATTTTGTGGAATTAAACAAACTTTAAAGAGATAAGAAAGTAGACAGACAATTTTATTTTACAAGGAAAACTTCCTAGACCCAATAGAAAGAAAAACCTTGACCCTAAGGGATTTTGACTCAACACTTCTCTTATTATAATAGGCCAAATGACTCTTTCATACAACATATTTCTGGACCTTACTCTGTTCCTCTAGGAACTTGTTCCCAGTCACTCAGTTCCTTCTGAACTGATGACACTCTCTTGACTTTACTCGAAGTCTTCTCTTTCTCTCTTTCTCTCTTGATTACAAGAGTACTCTGTGATTTTTTTCACTAACCCAAACACTCAAAATAATACAATGATATGATATGAAGGACGAGAAGAAAAATTACAGAAAAACTTTCTAAGTAAATATGTGAATGTAATGCTTGAAAGTTGTAAGTTTTTCAACAAGTATTTTCGCTTAAATAGTTGTTGCAGCTTCTTGTTCTTCCCTCCTCTTTCTCTACGTTGTGTACTTTATGAGATTTAGGGATCATGGCCCAAAACTCGCTGCACATACTCCACGAATTTTGCAACGGTTATTAACCTCCTCCACTAGCCGTTGTGCACACATAACCAGCGAGTGGTTAGAAAAAATCTCGCCATACTTCCCTTTCTTGTAGGCATGTATATTGATCCTGATTTGCTCAACAAAAAAACAACAATGTCTCAACTAACTTAAGAATATTTTTATTCAAAAGATTCTAAGTTATGAGATTTATTAAACACACCATATAATAAAATCGAGTGAATATATATAATATCTTGATTAGATTAAAACTCATTAATCTTTTACACAAGATAAAATATATAAAAATTAACAAAACCATATTTTTGGGATTTTATATTTTTCTCAATCTAAAACTATACAAGCACCTAAGTGTTTGGCATCATCAAAACATGGAATACGACAATATTCCCCCTTTTTTTATGATGGCCAATATAAGGCAAATAAAAATATTAAATCAATCAAACTAAAAAGAGCAATAAAAATAAAGAATAAACCAAAGTAAAAGAATCAAGAGCTAAGTTGTTTAAAATAAAAACTAAGAAATACTAAGAATAAAAACTAAGAATAAGAAATCAGTTTTAAACAAGTAACACAGAGAGAAATTCAAAAGTCGTCACTATAGAAACTAAGCAAACTAGAATCCCATTTATGTGGCAACTTTACTTCCCCCTTTTATCATCATCAAAAACATCAAGAGTAACCAGCAACACTCTAAGAGTTTAACAAGAGCAACAAGAACAATGAAAAGTAGCTCAAGCATATTACCTAATAATACTAGCCATCCAGACATTGTAATGAGCATGTAAAAACAAGATAAATGCACTTAAACATGAATTATGCACAAGCTGAGTCCAAGAAAATAAAGAAAAGAGGCAAAGAAGGCAAAAAGATGAAAGATAGAAGATGGATAGAAAGAAATAAAAGAGAGAACCAAAAGAAACTGATGTGATTCACACATCCAAAAAGTGATAAAAGTAGCAATACGTCACCATTGTTTAGTTATGACCCCAAAAACCAAATTAAAATTATTTAACAGATTAATTGAAGGGGAAGGGAATTAGGGTTTGGAGCGGATGGAGAAGGAGGAGACAACAACATCAATATTCTATCTCACAGCAGCTTCTCCTCTCTTGACAGCAACAAGATCCTGCTCCTGCTGGAGATCCACCCTAGCAATTCTGGCCTCTACTTCCTGGATCCTGGAGTGTAGAAGGGACAAAGACTCCTGAATTTTATCCAACAGACCATGGACACTTGAGGTGGAGAGAATAGGAAAATCCACAGCAGTAGATCCTGGAGCGACAAGATCCTCATACAGATCTATCATCGCAGCATCACCCTGACTCTGATCTCTTGGAGACGTAGTCTCTGCTAGTCTCTGACTCTTGCGGATTGACCTCTTCAACTTGTTTCTTCTTGACCCCAATTACTCCCTTTACCTTGGTCTCCTCAACATCATACTCAACCTTACCACTCTGAACCCTCAAACTAAGCCTAGATAAAGTATCTTTAGTCCAAAAGTTCTCGGGCTCAAGTTCAAAGTAGGGACTGGTAGGGAGTTTAACTTTGCACTTCTTGAGTATGGTGGTAACAAAATTACAATACCTAATTTTGTTGTTGTGAGCAATGCAATAAGAAAGATGGGAAATCATCCAAGAGGGAAAGTTTATTTTGATATTATTAGCAAGGCAGTACATAAGAGAGAGGTCCATTAGGCTAGCTTGAGTCCTTTTGGAGGTTCTTGGTAAAATAAAGCGTCAAACTAACTAAAAAAGTAGTTTATGGAAGGGGGAAAGATCTTTTTTGTCCAAAGATTGGTCAGAAGAACTACCACCAAAATAGGTCAGAATTTTCATATTGGAAGCACCATTAACATTCAATTTTGCGCTACCCTTAATACATTCCTTATACCCTTCATTTGGTACATCAAACCATTCAGAAATGCGTTGTTCATTAAATTTCACTAAATTACCATGAACAATACTAATGCATAATCCATCAATGTTTTCAAATTTTGAGCAAAATTCGCTCATTTCATCCTCAAAGGGACCCTCACCAGAACTTAAAACTTTAGACCATTTTTGAAACTTGACAACATCAAGAAACTCTACCCATTTTATTTTCTTGTACCAACCTAGATCTACACAAAACCCAATTATATACTTAGAGGACTTTGATTTCTTACCATGTTTGGTAGGAACCAAAATTTCTTTCTCTTGCTCTGTTTCTGCATCTTCAAGCTCTTCTTCCTTCTTGGGGGAAATCACCTCATGACCCGATGAATTTTCTTGAGAACCCAGAGAATCTTCATTAGAGTTTGAAGATTATTCTCGCTTTCATTATAGTCAACCAGAGGAGATGATTTTTCAGTCGGAAAATTCTTGGTTTCATCCGAGTTTTTTCTTTTGGGTGCCATTGAAGAACGTGAAATGAGATGAAGAAGATGAGAGGTTTTTAGAGAGGGTTTGAGTGGTTTTTGCAGAGTTGATGGTTTTGAGGTGAAAAAGGTGAAATTGCCGTGCAAAATTTGCTTGATTTGATGGAGCGTTTTATGAGGGGGTAGAATTATGGGGAATGGTGAAATAATTTAAGGCGGCGCTTCCCTTTCTTTCTTAATCCATTGAATTTTGTTTTTAAGTTATGAACTTAGACGCTGGTGAAATGTTGCATTGAATCAAGAATAAAATTTTGCGGAAGATGAATGAAGGATGGAAAAAAAAAATAAAAAAAATGTATTTGTGATAAAGAAAAACAAAAAAAATGTGAAGAAGATATTTACGGTATTGAATGAATAAAAATAAAAAATAAAAAAATGAACTCATGCATGTTACATGTTCAAGCTAAATGTACATAAATCTTACCAGATTCTGTTCAAGTATATTTCTGGACAATAATGAGAGTATTATGAAGACTAATGCGAGTCCTTGACATTGACTCTATAATGTATGAGTAAATTCATAAATTTTGCTGGTCACTTAGAGATTCCTTGTAACATAGGGTTTCATTAGAAGTAGCATACTCAATGAATTCTAATCATCCCTGGCTCTAAGCGAATTTTCTCGAACTTTTCTCTTGGAAGAGGTTTAGTGAAAATGTCAGCTATTTGAATTTCAGTTGGACATAATTCAACTTTAATAAGATCTTTTTCAACATTTTCCTTACGATAATGATGCCTAATGTGTGTGATTGACCCTAGAATGATGTACTGGGTCCTTGGAGATGCAGATTGCACTAGTATTATCACAGTATATAGGAACACACTTAAATTTAATATCAAAGTCTCTTACCCGTTGCTTGATCCATAGGACCTGGGAACAGTAAGTAGCAGCAGCCACATACTCGGCTTCTGCAGTGGACAAGGCAACAATATTTTGCTTCTTTGAGCTCCATGAGATTAACCAAGTCCCTAGGATAATCCGCATTCGAGTAACTTACTAGGTCAAATACATCACTTCGAGGATAGAACAAACATAAGTCATCGCTTCCTTTCAAATACCTAAGAATTCTTTTAACTGCTGTTAAGTGAGATTCTTTGGGATTTGATTGGAATCTTGCACATAAACCAACACTAAAAGCAATATCATGTCTACTTGCAGTCAAGTATAGTAAAGATCCAATCATACCTCTAGATTGCTTCTCATTTACACACTTACCATTTGTGTCTTCATCTAACCTTGTTCCTGTTCCTATGGGAGTGTGTTTGGTTTTAGATTGTTCGAGTCCATATTTCTTCAGCAGTTCCTTGATATATTTTTGTTGATGGATCATTGTTCCTCTTTTCGGTTTTCTTGATTTGCAAGCTCAAGAAGAATTTCATAAATCAAAGTTCGACAATAATAAAATATAAACAATATATACAAAGGCGCTAGATTTATGGTCTTAAGCTAGACCTCTTCATCTTCCTCAAATGGCTTCGGGGGACGAGTCGGTTGGGCCCGAGTCGAGCATCAAACAACCAAGTTTTCCAATTTGTTCCTTATCGAAATACTTCTTGATTCTTTGGCCATTCACCATGAACCGAGCTCCATCTTCACCTTCCAATTCAAACGAGCCATAGGGAGTGACCTTGGTGATAAAGAATGGACCGGACCACTTAGACTTCAACTTTCCGGGGAAAAGACGGAGCCGTGAGTTGAATAGGAGAACTTTGTCACCGATCTTGAAGTCACGATCTTTGATTCTTTTGTCATGCCATTTCTTGGTTTGCTCTTTGTAAAGCCTAGAGCTCTCATATGCATCGAACCTTAGTTCTTCCAACTCATTGAGCTTGAGCAACCTCTTCTTTCCGGCCAAGTAGGGGTCCATATTGAGCATTTTCACGGGCCACCATGCTTTGTACTCAAGCTCCACCGGTAGATGACCCCCTTTCCAAACACAAGCCAATAAGGATTAGTGCCAATCGGGGTCTTGTAAGCGGTCCTTAGATCCCAAAGAGTGTCATCCAAACGAAGAGACCAATCTTTCTTTGATTTATTTACCATCCTTTCGAGCAAATTCTTGATTTCGCGATTTGAGACTTCCACTTGCCCTTGAGTTTGAGGATGGTAGGGCAAACTGACCTTATGGTGCACATCATACTTTTTCAAGAGAGCTTCAAATTGCTTCTTAGCAAAATGAGACCCTCCATCACTAATGAGACATCGTGGCACTCCAAATCGAGGGAAGATGATCTTTTTTAGCAACTTCATCACTACCTTATGGTCATTGGTAGGTGAAGGGATGGCTTCTGTCCACTTGGTCACATAATCCACGGCCACCAAAATATATTGGTTTCCACAAGAAGAAACGAAAGGACCCATAAAGTCCACACCCCATACGTCAAAAGGCTCAACTTCAAGAATAAATTGTTAGGGCATTTCATTCCGTTTGGTTATTCCTCCCATTCTTTGGCATCGGTCACAACGAAGGATGAATGTGTGAGCGTCTTTATGCAATGTTGGCCACCAAATGAGACAATCAAGGATCTTTGCTACTGTTTTACCAACACCACCATGGCCTCCACATGCAAGTGAGTGACAATGCTCCAAAACTCCATCAATCTCGTGAGTAGGCACACATTTTCGAATACACCATCACTACACCTCTTGTACAAATGCGGATCATCCCAAAAATACCTCTTGACCTCCTTGAAAAACCTTTTTCTTTGATGAAAATTGTAGTCATGAGGCACCACTTCGCTCGCCAAATAATTAGCAATATCGGCGTACCAAGGGATTGTGTTGGAAATGATTGCCATGAGAGTTTCATCATGAAGCTCATCATTGATTGATTTCTCCACCTCACCATACGAAGGATGGTCTAATGGCAACCGAGAGAGGTGGTCCGCCACTAGATTTTCACTCCCCTTCTTATCAAGAATTGCCATGTCAAATTCTTGAAGGAGGAGAACCCATCGAATTAGCCGTGACTTGGCATCTTTCTTGCTCATTAAGTACTTGACCGCGGCATGATCGGTGTACACGATGGCCTTGTTGCAAACGAGATAGGGCCGGAATTTGTCAAATGCAAACACCACATTCAACATCTCCTTCTCCGTGGTTGAGTAAATCTTTTGTGCATCATCTAGAGTGTGGCTTGCATATGAGAGCACATTCAATTTCTTGTCCTTCCTTTATCCAAGCACAACACCAACTACATAGTCACTCGCATCACACATTAGTTCAAATGGGAGCTCCTAATCCGGAGCTTGCACAATGGGCACATTCACTAAAGCATTTTTCAAGGTCTCAAATGCCTTTGTGCAAGGTTCATCAAATCGGAACTCCACTTCTTTTTGAAGTAGCCTCGTCAAAGGTCTTGCAATTTGTGAAAAATCTTTGATGAAACGGCAATAAAAGGTTGCATGGCCCAAGAAGGCACGCACCCCGGTCACCGAAGTGGGTGGGGGTAGCTTTTCAATCACCGCGACCTTTGCCGGGTCAACTTCAATTCCATTCTTTGAAATCTTATGGCCAAGGACAATGCCCTCCTCAACCATAAAATGACTTTTCCCAATTTAATACAAGGTTCGTCTCTTGACATCTTTTTAAGACTTTCTCGAGATTTTTTAAGCACTTGTCAAAAGACGAACCGAAAACACTAAAATCATCCATGAAAACTTCAATGACATCTTCAAGCATGTTGGAAAAGGTGGCGGTCATGCACCTTTGGAAGGTAGATGGAGCATTGCATAAACCAAAGGGCATTCTTCGGTATGCAAATGTTCCATAAGGGCATGTAAAGGTTGTTTTATGTTGGTCATTCGGATGTATAGGAATTTGGAAGAATTCGGAGTAACCATCAAGAAAACAATAATGAGAATGTTTTACCAACCTCTCCAACATTTGGTCAATGAATGGCAAAGGGAAATGATCCTTCCTAGTGGCTTTGTTTAGCCCCCTATAGTCAATGCATATCCTCCACCCCGTCAAGGTACGGGTGGAGATGTCATTTCCCTTGTCATCCTTGACAATAGTCATGCCACCTTTCTTAGGCACCACATGAACCGGGCTCACCCATTTGCTATCCGAGATAGCATAGATGATGCCCGCTTCACGGAGCTTAAGAACCTCTTGTTTCACAACTTCCTTCAAAGCCGGATTCAACCGCCTTTGAGGCTCAATAGAGGTGGCATGATCATTCTCAAGGTGGATGCGATGCATACACAAGCTAGGGCTAATACCCTTGATATCATCAATACTATACCCTATGACACCCTTATATTTTCTCAACAACTCAATCAATTTTTGCAAGGAGATGTCATCAAGGTTAGCATTGTCAATAAAAGGATATTCGCAATCATCCTCAAGAAAAGCACATTTGAGAAAGGGGGGAAGAGGTTTCAATTCTACCTTGGGAGGAGGCTTAGAACTCTCCCCCTTTGCCACGGTTTGGATCAATGGGAGCTCATCTTTGCTTTCTTGGGCATCCGTATGAGCTTCATTAAGTCGGGCATCAATCTCCATGGCCTCTTTTGATTTTTCCACCCCCTCATCATCTTGGAGGGCCTCATAAAGCGTATCATGTCTCATGCTTTGTACCCTTTCATAATTAGCTATCTCCAACTCCACCAACTCTAAACTCCACACATTCTCCACCATAGGTTGTTTCAAGGTTTTCGAAAACTCAAACACAACTCTTTCATCGACCACTTCACAAGTGATCGTGTTGTTCTTGCAATTAATAACGGCCCCCATTGTTTTAAGAGCTTCTCTCCCAAGGATAAGAGGAGTATGAGGGTCCTCCTCCATGTCCATTACAACAAAATCACAAGGTACAAAGATATTACCAACTCGAATTGGTATGTCTTCGAGTTCTCCACAAGGTAGCTTAATCGAGCGGTCGGCTAATTAAATTGTCTTCCGTGAAGGCACCATCTCACACTTGAGCAACTTTGCAATGGACAAGGGCATCAAGCTCACACTTGCACCTAAATCGGCTAATGCTCCATTAGTCTCAAGATCTCCCAATTTCACCGGGAGAGTGAAACTACCTGGATCTCGTTGCTTGGGTGGCATTTGGCGTTGCACAAGCGCACTCACTTGGTGTGGAAGAGTGATGCATTGTTCATTGAGTTCTTTCTTGTTGGAGAGAAGTTCGATGAGGAACTTTGCATAGGATGGCATTTGTGACATGGCCTCAAGGAAGGGAATGTTGATTTCAAGACCTTTCAACATGCTCATCAACTTGTTGTACTTGTCATTCAACTTTCTCTCAACTATCCTTTCCGAAAATGGTGGGGGAGGATCGAATCTTGATGGTTGGACATTTGTTGATGTTTGCTTTTCTACCTCAACCTCTTTATCCTTCTCAACACCCTCTTGGGTTTCATTTTCTCCTTTTTCAACAACTTGTTCTTCTTTCTCCTTATCCTCCTCTTGTTGCACCGCTTTAGGTACTTGGTATGATCTTCCGGATCTTAGGGAGATGGCCTTCACATGGTAGGAATTTGCGGGGTTCGGAGTAGGTTGACCGGTAAACTTCTCATTTGAGAGTTGAGAAACCCTCTCGGCTAGTTGGGCAACTTGATTGTCAAGGATCTTTTGGTGAGAAGTGGTTTCTTGGAATTTTTGGTCAACCTTTCGATCAAGGTTACTCAACTTTTGTTCAAATTGTTGAGAAATATTTTTGATGTTGTCTAGGATAAGAAGGGTGTCCGGAGATGGGCCACCTTGGGGGTTTGAGGTGTTTGGGAAGGTGGTTGGGGGTTGGTTTGAGAATTGATTTTGTGGAAGGGGCTTGTTGAAGTTGTTTCTAGCATTTGGATGTAAATAGGGAGCTCCTTGGTTCGCTTGATTTTGGAAATTGGTTGGTCCACCATAGTCATTGAACCTCGGATTAAGATTGGAGTTAGTGTCTCTCCAATTATCCCTTTGATCTCTTTGATTATTGAGATAACCCATAGCCGCCACATGCTCGGGGTCCTTACCACCACAATAAGAGGTGTCGTGGTTGTTACCCCCCACAAATTTCATATGAGAATGAGTTTACTTGCCGAGATGATGAAGAAGAAGCTTGCTCTTTTCCTATCTTCTTGTCAAGAAGTTGCTCCATGAAGGCTTTGAGTGACTCTTGGTCAAGCTCGAATGTCCCATTAGCTTTTCCTTGACTTCTTCTCTTACCACCCCATGAATAGTTACGAACCACATCCTCAATTGTATCTTTAAGTTGAGCTTGGGGAACTTTCCTTAATTGGCCTCCGGCTCCCGCATCAAGATTGGCTCTACTAATGGGATCAAGAGCATCATAGAAGAATCTAATAAGTAGAGGCTCGCTATACTCATGATGGGGGCAAGCTCTAACTTACTCATTGAATCGTTCCCAAGCTTCACCTAGAGACTCATCCGATTCTTGTTGGAAGTTAGAGATTTTCCTTCTCATTTCCGTGGTCTTCTCCTCCGATATAAACTTCTTTAGGAAGGCTTTGGCCACCGCCCTGCAAGTAGTCAAGGAGTTTGGTTTGAGATTCTTAAGCCACCTATAAGCTTTTCCCGCTAAGGATTGCCGGAAGAGATGCATACGGATGTATTCTTGAGTGACTTGGTCCGTTTGGACCATGGCGCACAACTCAAGGAATCTATCAAGATGCTCAATGGGATTCTCATGCGCGTCTCCGGAAAATTGCTCCCTAAGCACCATTTGTGTATATTGTGGATGAATAGTGAAGTTTGTAGTGGTGGTGGGGAGCAAAATGCTACCGGTGAGCTCATAGTTCTCCGGATTACCAAAGTCTTCAAATAGAGGGTTGTCATCTTCGGCCATGGCTTCACTTGCCTCACTTGAGGAGTCAAAAAATATTTCCTCCTCCTCGGTTTGATGTTCAAATAACCTCCGAACTTGCCTCAAAGTACGGTCGATTTCCGGGTCAAGAGGAGTGGTAGGAATACCTTGAGATCTCCTTATCATTCAACAAAGCTAAGCACACGGTTAGTAATGACAACACAATAACAAAAATGAAAATAAAAAGCAATTGATGGGCAATAAACTAAGTTTAAACAACAAGTTGCTTCCCCGGCAACGGCGCCAAAACTTGATCAGTCCCCTAGGTGTCGTTACTTCCTATGGTTCCGGTCAAGAATAAAATCTCCCTAGTCTAACTAACTAGCCTAATAAGGTAGTATAGCGTAGTAAGGGGTCGTATCCATGGAGAAGCAAGGGGTTTACACTTAGTTCGAGATGCAATCAATTGACGGGAGTAAAAAGGGGGTTTAAGTTAACAACTAGACTACTTAAGGGAAATAAAATAAGAGTGATTAATAAATAAGACAAACACTAGGGAGAGGGGGAATAATGAAACTCACAACAATAATTTCGACAACATTTGGTGGGCAATGGTTCAAATCTATTGAGGGTCTTCGTCCAACATCAAGAAGCTTAAGTCACTCTCGCACACCTCTCAACACCGCCTACCCAACCCCGCCTATGAGGTCGTGGTCTACCCATCATCAAGTCATCACTAATATCAAGCTTGCTCTCACATAACCAAACATTAGCACAAGATTTAAGCATAAAAGTGATCAAGTTTCATACTTTTACAACAAAACACCTTGATTCGAGCATCAAAAGAACAATCACCAAAGCCAACCAAACATCATTCAAAATCATCACAAAGTCCTATTATCCCCCTTTCCTAGCTAGAAATCTAGCCTAGGAAGGATGAGAACATAGTAAGACTAGTAAAAGCAACAATAAAAGGAGGGCGGTCCCCATGGCCCCCCTTGCGTGAGGATGGGACCCCGATCGAGCTTGATTATGATTGGTACCGCCCTGATGAGGGTGGGCCAAGTGGATCTTAGATCGCCCCATGAATCGCCTTTTCCCCCTTTTTTCATTTCACTATTCCTTGGTCTCACCGAGGTCAGTTTTCCATTCAAGTTGGGGGGTGTACTTTGCATTGTTTTTGATCTAGGGGCGCAATTTTAGGGGTCATGGCTCGGGGGCATTGCAAGCTTAAGGAGTTGTTGAGCTATGTGTTGAGCTAGATTTTTTTTTTCTTCTTTTTAACTTGTAATTACTCTTCTCTCTTTGCCCTTTGTATATACTTTTGTTGGAATTAATCTTTCTTTTGAGTTGATGACCTTTCATAGCAAGCATCTGGAGATGAAGTCAAGGTTTGAAGAGCATTGCTTCGGATATTGCATTTGGCCTTTATTGCTTCAATGATGGGTGAGATCGTTCCAACTCCCTTTTAGTTACTTGTTTGCTTAGTTTTAGGATAGTTTAGGAAAGAAGATGATCGTTCGAGTTTGCTTGGCTTTAATTTTACATTGGTGGTTATGAACACCACCTGGGTTTAAGTGCTAATTTTTTGTGATTGTGTTGATTATGTGCCATTACCTACTTGCTTTCATCTCTTGCTAATAAAAAAAAAAAGCGTTTGAATCAAGGCAAATTTTGTTTTAATTATTTCTTTTGCTCTTGAGTTGAGAACAATATCATTGAAGCTCCAGTCTTTTGAATGCTTTTATTCCTAGATGTTAGAAGTCCGCATGCTTTGAGATGTTTATGGTTGATTTTAGGATACTCTATGTTAAGGTAGCGGTTAGAACTTTTTGAGAGCATAAGACCTTAATTCATGGATTGTGGTATGATGGTGTTGCTCTCTCTAGTGATTTGAAACCTTAAAGGTAGCATTTGCTTGATAATCCCATGTGAGGACTTTCAAAAAAGCCCCAACATCTATTTTGAGTGCATGGATCCTCGACATCGCATACTTTTATCGAGAACTTGACACTAATCTATCTTAGATCGCGACCGAGCCACTCTAGGGAAAGATAAAGGCGTTCATTTCAATGAGTATTTTTACTTTTATAGTTTTAGGCTTTTTATTCTTGTTTTTCTCTATTTCTTGGTTTTGTTTTTATTTGCATATGCCCTTCCTTTTAACCCTTTGAGCCTTATCCTTTTCTTTGATTACCTCAATACAAGTCAATTGCCTCCTTGTTTTATTTTTCACCCTTGTAGTGAATAGTGAAGTTAGAGCGATTGTCTTGAGTGATATTTGAAACAAATAAGGGGAAAGGAAAATGATGAGATTCTTGTGGTATAGTGGAAATTTTGTGTATATTCTTGAATAATTGCAATTGCAACTTCATAGAAAAAGCCACCCAAAGTCAAAGAAGGTGGGAAAAATGAAAAAAGAAAAAAAAAAGGGGGAGAAAAAGAAAGAAAATCCAAAAATAGTTTTTTTATTGTTATGTTTTCGAATAAGTTTGGGGGAAACCTATCCCTAAATGGTTAAAAATGATTTGTGATTCATGGTTATTTAGCTCTTTCGCTCCTACTAAGGCTTCATTATATTAGGATTGAGCACCACTATCCAAATCTATTCACACCTTTTACCCCTAGCCTACGTTTCCACCCTTAAAAAGTCCTTTTGACCTTAGAGGGTTGAGTCATTGTCGGTGGTGGAAGATTGGAATCAAGCCTATTGAGCGAGTGTGCTATGTCGAGATGTCGAGTAACCTTCTCCTATTCTATTTCTTATTACACTTATCGGCTCCATTCTTCGGAGTTTAGAGAAGCTACCTCGAATGGCGAATTTGAAACTAGTTGAGAGAACGCGGTATGTATGGTTGTAGAATTTGAGGAAATGTGCTCTATCTAGTTCTCTATGCTTAGTGTATGGTATGTTTTAATCAACCTATGGACATCTTTGAGCATGCTTACTTTTAATGTCTAGAAATTCTTGCATCCATTTGCGTTTGCTTCTCGTCAATATCTCACTTAAGAGCACCATTTTATTTTCTTTGGTTTATTTATTTTTGATTTGCCTTGGATTCTAAGATCTAGAATTATGGGTCAAACTCTTAGAAAACCCTTACGAGAGCACACTCGTCCTCCTTGGCGACTTTGAGGTTTAAAGGGCTTGTCATTTACGCTAAAATTGACCGCGATTCCTACGAAAGTGAGTTAGTGTACAAACTTTACTGCTTTCTCTTTATTCGAGGACGAACAAAGGACATAGTCTGGGGGAGTTTGATAAGTGGCTTTTAAGGCCGCTTTTATGGCCTCTTTCCACCCTAATTAAACCCTTGTTTAGTCCATTTTTATGCTTATTTAGCTTAGCTTTGTTCAATGTTAGTGTAACTATTAGCTTTATGCATTTTGAGTCTTTTTTGGGAGTTGTAGGTTGTTTTCTCTTCATGCGAAGATTGAATGTTGTGAACACCCTATGCTATGACTTGTTCTTATCTTCTTTTAGGTTCCGTAGCGGCGTAATCGAGATTGTCGAAGCTTGGAATGGCAAAAGGGAACATTTGGATGGAGAAAGAGAGCTTCAAATAGCAAAGGAGAGTAGAAGCAGAGTCAGAGCTAGCGCTCCAGCCTCATGGAGCGGGAGCTCCGAGTTCCCCTGCATACAACCAATTCTGCCGAGAATTTGAAGCTGGCGTTCCAGCCTCATGGAGCGGGAGCTTCGACCTGCTGCTGAATTATCTTCCATTATGCTTAGAGCTGGCGCTCCAAACATGGAGCGGGAGCTTCGACTGCTCAGAGCTCGCGCTTCACGCATGGAGCGAGAGCTTCGACCTGCTGCTGAAATTTCTCTCATTAAGTTCAGAGCTCGCGCTTCACGCATGGAGCGGGAGCTCTGAATGGTTCAGGTCCCGATTTTTTTCGCTGTTTGCCCTTACTTTAAGTTGTATTTGTGAGAGGTATAAATACCCTCTCTTAAGACATTTAGGGCAAGCTTTTAATTCCAGAAAAGAGGATTCAAAAGGAGGAGCACATTATTCTAGGTTAATTAGAGAAAGTTGTAACTCAACATTTGTTCTTCATTTTTATCAATAAAAGCATCAATCTTTTGGTAATTTCTAGTCTCTAATCCTTATTTCCTAGTTTATTTTTGGTATTTGTTTAGTTTTAGGCTTGTTTAAATTGGTTTATACTTGTCTTGATTAGTCATTGGTAGTTTATTGTCCAAAGGTTCAATCTTTCTCCTTTCCACTAATCATGCCTAGTAGTTTTAGTATGTTTGCTGCTTTTATTGTTGCTTTTACTAGTCTTACTATGTTCTCCTCCTTCCTAGGCTAAATTTCTAGCTAGGGAAGGGGGATAATAAGACTTTGTGATGATTTTGAATGATGTTTGGTTAGCTTTGGTGATCGTTCTTTTGATGCTCGAATCAAGGTATTTTATTGTAAAAGTATGAAACTTGATCACCTTTATGCTTAAATCTTGTGCTAATGTTTGGTTATGTGAGAGCAAGCTTGATATTAGTGATGACTTGATGATGGATAGACCACGACCTCATAGGCGGGGTTGGGTAGGCGGTGTTGAGAGGTGTGCGAGAGTGACTTCTTGATGTTGGACCAAGACCCTCAATAAATTTGAACCATTGCCCACCAAATGTTGTCGAAATTATTGTTGTGAGTTCCATGATCCCCCCTCTCCCTAGTGCTTGTCTTGTTGATTAATCACTCTTATTTTATTTCCCTTAGGTAGTCTAGTTGTTAACTTAAACCCCCTTTTTACTCCCGTCAATTGATTGCATCTCGAACTAAGTGTAAAACCCCTTGCTTCTCCGTGGATACGACCCCTTACTACGCTATACTACCTTATTAGGCTAATTAGTTAGACTAGGGAGATTTTATTCTTGACCCGGAACCATAGGAAGTAACGACACCTAGGGGACCGATCAGATTTGCATCCCAAGACTCTGTTGTGCTCATGGGGACCAAGACTACGGTGGGGGGTAGCTTCTTGGCCATGTTGTTCATTTCCATCTTATCAAAGTCTTCTTTGTCAAAATCTTCAAGGGGTCTAGGAACCAACTCACCCTTTTCATTCTTCTTTGTAACTTCGATGGCACCAAGTTCGATGACCCTGTAAACTTGGTAGTTTTCTACTTTTATGAAGATCTGCATACGATTCTTCCAGTATGGATTGTGCTTGCCATTGAACATAGGTAGGCGTTGGGTTAAGTACCCTTCATCGAGTTTTTCTCTCGTAGTGCTCATGGTGCCAGGTACAATCTCCTCAGTGTTAGCTGGTTCTGGAGGTACTAGGCTCTGATACCTATTGTTATTCTAGTATGAACATTAGATCAACTACAAGAGGGGGTAAATTGTAGCTGTGGGGAATTTTAAACTATTTTGCAGAATTAAACAAACTTTAAAGAGATAAGAAAGTAGACAAATAATAACTTACAAGGAAAATTTCCTAGGCCCAATAGGAAGGAAAACCTTGACCCCAAGGGATTTCGACTCAACACTTCTCTTATTAAAATAGGCCAAATGACACTTTCATACAACCTATTTCCATACCTTACTCTGTTCCTCTAGGAATTTGTTCCCAGTCACCCAGTTCCCCATGAACTGATGATACTCTCTTGACTTCACTCGAAGTCTTCTCTTTCTCTCTTTCTCTTTCTCTCTTGATTACAAGAATACTCTTTATTTTTTTCACTCACTCAAACACTCGAAATAATACAATGATATGATATGAAGGATGAGAAGAAAAATTACAGAAAAAATTTCTAATTAAATAATACAATGATATGATATGTAATGCTTGAAAGTTGTAAGTTTTTCAAACAAGTATTTTCACTTAAATAGTTGCTGCAGCTTCTTGTTCTTCCCTCCTCTTTCTTGACGTTGTGTACTTGCTGAGATTTAGGGATCATGTCCCATAACTCACTGCACATACTCCACGAATTTTGCAACGGTTATTAACCTCCTCCACTAGCCGTTATGCACACATAACCAGCGAGTGGTTAGAGAAAATCTCGCCATACTTCCCTTCTTTGTAGGCACGGATATTGATCCCGATTTGCTCAACAAAAAAACAACAATATCTCAACTAACTTAAGAATCTTTTTATTCAAAAGATTCTAAGTTATGAGATTTATTAAACATACCATATAATTAAATCGAGTGAATTTATATAATATCTTGATTAGATTAAAACTCATTAATCTTTCTACACAAGATAAAATATATAAAAAAATTAACAAAACTATATTTTTGGGATTTTATATTTTTCTCAAAATAAAACTATACAAGCACCTAAGTATTTGGCATCATTAAAATATGGAATACAACACTGTTGATTCCCCAAAATTGACTCATTCACATCCATGAAAGCATTATGACTATTCTAAAATCTTCCCCACGACATTCACTATTAATACAGTTGGGTTGATTTAGCAAGAAGGGAAGCAACAATATAACAGCTTGCACCCCCTAGACAAGAAAAAGGGGTTGTTACAGAAATACTATGATAGAATGAAGGAAAGATAATTACAGGATTCTACCTAGATAAATTACAGATAAGTTTGCGTCAACCGGAATCATATTTAAAGTAACAGTAGCATCGCCTGAAAGAATATCAAAGTTGATAATACCTTTCAGCAATTGCTATGGAGTTCAGTTTAAACTTTCCAAAAAAAATAGGAAAAATTGACAACAGAGGTCTCAACTTTTGGTGATAATTTTTAAAAGGTCTGAACTATTGATTAACCTGTGTAGGTCCCAACTTTAGGGGTTCTTAACTTTTAGCGAGCCTCGGTGACTTAAAACTGACGATTTTTTTAAAAATCTCACCTAGTTTCTACATCCCTCTCTCAATCAACCCTTCTGGTGTTACCCAAGTTTTACAAATGATGACCTATTAAGCCAGTTTCAAGTCACTAAGGCCCGCTAAAAGTTAAGACCCCCTAAAGTTGGGACCTACACAGGTTAATCAATAGTTCAGACCTTTTAAAAATTATCACCCAAAGTTGAGACCTTTGTTGTCAATTTTTATAGCCATTATAGAGAAGAAGGTAACGGACAGAGAAGGAACAAATAGATAAAGAAGGTAAGGGTAAGTTTAGCGCGCGTCTGAGAGGCAAGTCTGAAGCAAAGACTTTGCTAATCTCACGTGATATTGTTCAGTAAAGGTGGAGAGAGTCTTGGATACCAAAACTCTGACAAAGACTCTCTTTGTCTTTGCTGGCAATACTGTCATGTCCCACCCAACACAAATTGCAACGGCTACTTCCTTCCCAACGCAACAGTTATAAATTTTCCTTCAAAAAAAGGGTCATAATTTATATAATTTATTGTATAATAATTTGTAATAATGCTCTATAAATAACTCTATATGTACAATGTTTTTTTTACATTCTCCTATATTCTCCCATATCAATTTCCCTTTTCTCTCTATCCTCACAAAAAAAAAACCATCTATTATATTTTTAATAGATCCAAATCAGAATTTTGATTTAAACTCCCTTAGGTTGTGTTTGGGAATGGTGATTTCATTTCAATTGCTTGATTTAAAATCCAGGAATTCAAATCCTTGAATCCAAATCCAAATACTCTTGTTTGTGAAAAACTAAGAAATTCAAATCTATAATTTCAATTCATCTTTTTCCAGCCTTTTGAATTAGTCATATTTCTCATTTGAGGTAAATAGCTGTGAATTTTCAATTAATACCAAATCACAACAAACACCAAATTTTTACTTTCCAGTTAAAACTTCTTTCCCATTGAAATGTTTTCTGGAAAAATCAACTATCATCGTGAGATACAGCAGAAAATAATAAAATTACACAACATACCTTCAAATAAGTGTAAGAATATAAATAAATTACAAACTTCATGAACTACAGGTTACTCATGATTTTTGAAGAAAACCGTCGGCGAAGATCAGTAGTGGATGAGAGAGAAAGAGTGATAGTGCAGGGGATTTTAAAAGGGGAGAGAGAGAAAGAGAGTGATGCTTTGAGAAGTAAGCTGAGTAATTTCAAATGACAAGGAAAATCACGTCATTTCAATTTCCTCTTTTAATGGGCTTTCCAAAATAAATCTTGAATTTGTGATAAATTCTGAATTTCAAATTCATACTCATCCAAACAATGAAATTGATCAGTTACAAAATTTGAAATGAAATTCACCTATCCAAACATACCATTATGAGCTTTTCAAAATAATCCCCAATTTCAAACATTTTTAGTTCAACAAAATCAATACCAAAATTCCAAAAATTCAAATTTTTCTAACCCCAATCCCAATAGTATGGGTAATGCACAATTGCAAAGTTTTACCTAATTTCTCCAAATAACCAATATACTCCTACTAGTCAAAATTTTGTCCAACCTCCTTTTACCCCCATTAGTATTGGGTCCAATTCCGACAACGCATTTGTAGATAATGTGGGCATTGAAGAGGCGGAGAATATTGATGTTACTACAACTACTTATACTGCTGCTCGTACTACATTACATCACAAAGTAAGTCAGTCTAAAGAGAAAGAAGGGTTAACTTGGACGACAGAAGATGAAACACTTCTTGCTATCGCATGGAGTAATACTACCACACATGAATTGAATGGCAATGCACAAAGCGCATATGCATACGGGGGGAAAATTTGTGCATTCTTTAATGAAAATAGGCTAACAAATCAAGCTGAACGAGAGGTAAACACTTGCAAACAACATTGGTGGGCAATTAATAATGCACTTGGAAAGTTTGCAAGGTTTTATGCCAAGTACGAAAACAGGAGTGGGTTCAATGAAGGTTTGAAACTCTCAGAGGCTCGTGCACTTTACCAAAGTCTCTACAATTCCAAATTCCAATACGATCATGTATGGACTATTGTGTGCTGAATTAATAAGTTCAAAGCTGAACTAAAGAGCAAACATAAGAAAGACAACGATAGTGATTCGTAAAAGAAACAAGATTTCTGAATCAGGAGACTACACAGCAAATGGGGAGGATGTTGAGGCTTTCGATGAATTGAGGAGGCTTGACCAATAGGTCAACAAGCTGCAAAGAAACAACTAGCTTCCCAGGAAGGAAAAAAGCATCCAGAGTGATCATAGTGAAGCCATATCAGTTGCAAAGAATATTGAAGAGCCACGTGCACAATTAATCAGTCGTTTAGCAGATTTGAAAAAGCAAGAACTTGAAGATCAACTACTTTGTGCCGATGTCACCAAGATGGCTCCATTGCAAAGAAAGATTCACGAGAAGAAGTTGTAAGAACTTGTGGAAAAATATGGATGGACTTTTGATGATTAGGGTTCTTTCAACTTGCTAACTTTGATTATGTTTATTAATGGTTATTTATGTCGTTTTAATATGTTATAGCTATGTTTCAGTTTAGCATGTTTTTTATTTCATGAACTTAAGTTACTTCTTAATATTAATAATAAGAACTTTTTGTCAAAAGTGACCTTTTAAAATATTTTGGTTTTGAGCAGGTATCCAAAAACAAATTAATTGTAAGATGGGGACTTTTAAAATTTTTTGGTTGTTATTTAGGACCCGAAACTCATTTTCCGGCATAAAAGTCAACATTCCGGCATTGACCCACCTTTTTCACTTAAATTGACCACCCTTTTCCTTACTTCTCACGCGTGAACCCCAACCTCTTTCTCCCATCCCACACTCCATTAAAACCCCCACCTTTTCCTCATTTCTGCTCCCTCATTCTTCCCTCCATTAACACCCACAAAAAAGAGGGAATTGAGTTTCACGCCTGAGGGGAATTGAGTTTCACGCCTAAGGTTTAGGAAAGAGAGGGGGGGAGCTAAATGAAGTCAATGTTGGAATGTTGACATTTATGCCGGAAAATGGGCTTCAGGTCCCAAATAACAACCAAAATATTTTAAAAGGTATTGTCTCACAATTAATTTTTTTTGTGGGTCCCTGCTCACAACTAAAATATTTTAAAAGGTCTCTTTTGACAAAAAACTCTAATAATAATTAGTTATTTTCAGTATTAACTTTAAGTATGATAATTATTAGTAATATTATTAACAAAAATAATCAAAAAAATAATGGTGAATTGATTCCAACTTCAGTGAGTTGTCACCTCCAAGTCTATATCAGTGCATGACTTGTAGCCTCACATCCATCTTTTCAGTAACTTTATCAGATATCATTGCACTATTTTTTGAATTATTGTACCAAATATCAGTGCATCATTGTTATAGTACTCATTATAGTGATTGAATTATTTGAATGTCGTGCATTGAATTATTAACTTCCATAAATTCTATATATTTACCCATTTCTGAACTCAAATTCTCATAGCAAACTATCCACAAATCCTCTCAAAAATTCTAAACCTCAAGGCATAGTGATATGTCATACTTGAACCCTCCCAACACATTCGATGAATTGTACAATCAAACATATGATTCATACATGGGGGTGACACTTCCTCACATTTAGTAGATAATATTTTAAATTATGTCATTGAAGATACATCACCTTCAAACATTATAAAAACAAGAAAAAAAAAAAAACATATAAACAAAGCTTGAGGAAGGGCATAAGCGCATATGGAATGATTACTTCTCGAGTAACCCGGTGTATAATGCACAACAATTACGCCAAAGTTCCTAATGAGAAAGGAGTTATTCTTTCGCATCGTCAATGCTCTCGAAAATCATTCTCCATATTTCCAACAATGATTTGATGCTAATGGTAGAAATTCTCTCTCCACACTTCAAAGATGCATTGCTGTCATTCGGTTATTGGCTTATGGATTGGCTAGTGACGCCGTATATGAATACGTGTGAATAGTTGGAAATGCGGCGGTTGGATAAAGGAAGGAAAATGTTATATCTACCAAAGTAAAGTTGGTTAAAAAATGAGTGTGGGAATCAAGTTAATAAAGGAAAAGGAGTAAGGGCCATAGTTCTCTGCTTGTTAATCTTATTAATTAGATTCTCTTATATGTCCATTGCTTATAAATGAAGTTTTCTTATTACATCTTATATCGGCAACTTCCTTTTGTTATATTCCTTGAGATGGTTTAGCTATAAGTGAATGCTTTAGCTGACTTTTCTGAGTTAGGTGGTGTGCGCAAGGTTGTTATATGTTTTCTGTCGTGTGAGATATGGAAAGTTCTTTTTCTTATGTTTAATTTGGGTAGATTATTTGGCTGTTAGCTCTTAAAGATGAAATTTGGCAGCTGTTTATGGCCAAAATAATACCACATATGTAGCAATTGTAAATTCACTTCCACCTTAAGAAATTCCTTATTTCCCTTTCCCCTTGCCGAAGCTTTCCTCAGTGGGTACATGACACTGGAGGAAAGAGATATCCGATATGTGGCGGTGACCTATTTTGCTAGTCTACTTGGGTAAAGAATATAGTTGATATTAATAGCTATAACATGTGAGTTGACAACTTCGACATTCTCGTGGATTGACATTTGACAAAATTGATATACAGCTACATTTTGAATATTCTTAAATGTGCTGCCAACTTGACTAGTTTGGTAATATTTCACAAATGTTGGAATTGCTGATTAGTTTTTTTTAGGAAAAATGGATCAAAATACCCCCAACTTTGCCCCGTCCGCTTTTAATACCTCCAACTATGGGTTATTCTTGTGTAATTCCAGCTATTGGGGAGGTCCGGCACAAATGCACCCAGATGACTTGTAACCGGTTTAGCAAGATAATTTTTTAATTTTTTATTTCTCTTTTATTTTTATTTTCAATTTCTACTCCCAAGTCCCACCCACCATCATTTTAGCCACCCTCTCCCCTTCCTCTTCCTCCCCCATTCCTGCAACCCCTCTCACCACCACAAATCTCACCCACCACCAAGCCTTCCTCTTAAATCTCCTCCAACTCCAACCCTCAACTCCATCATCCTCGATCATCGTCTTCACCTCTTCTACTCCCTCTTTCTCTCCCGAAAAATTCTGGACGCTAAAATTCGGCGTCATCTTCAAGCTAAACGCATTCCTCTCAATGCTCGCATGAGTCTCTTCGACGATCTCCTATCTAACGGGTATGTATGTGTGTATGTATGTCTATAAATGAATTTCCTGCATTTTATTTCATTTGAATTTTGATGATCAATTTTTTTGGGGATTTTTTTAGGTATTATACGACGAGGCTATATATCGGAACTCCGCCGCAAAAATTAATTTTGTTAAATTTACTGATTGTTGATTATAATTTTGTTATTTTGAGCAATTTTATTGGAAATAACTTAGAAATAGGATTGAATTTGTTAGTGCCGGTTGGTGGATCTGGACGAGGTCTTTCTTTTTTGTATACGAAGTACATTATGCTGGTTTAGTGTATCACAAGCAATACTCTATTTTATTTTTCCAGTCATTCTTCAGAGCTTGATTTCTTTTGGAAAGGAATGAAAGTGCCAGTCAAGCTTCATTACTATTTGCCGTGTCGCCGGAATTTGCGCTTCCGCAAGCAAGCTAGCTCTGATTCATTATTATTTGTGGTCTTTGGGTTCAAAATGCGGGTGATTGGTAGTGGAAGGTGGTTCTCGATTCGAAATGGGTGTGGTTTTGGTCCCTTGGTGGTGTGAAGGGGACGGGGTAGGGAGGGGGGTTTCTCGGTAGAAAGGGGTGGGGGAGGAGGGAGAAAGAGGAAGGGGGGGGGGGGGGGCTGGTGGTTGAGGAGGGGGAGGAAGGGAAGGGGTGGCAGTGGGGTGGTATTAGAAAATGGTAAGGGTTGGGTGATAAAAAGGAAAAACAAAAAAAATAAGTAAAACCAATAAGAGCATGACACGTGACATTTTAACCTGCTAAACCGGTTCTTTTAGGTCAGGGGTGCATTTTTGGCTGACCTCCCTAATAGTTGGGGGTATTTAAAAGTAACTCATATATAGTTGGGGGTATTAAAAGTGGACAGGCCAAAGTTGGGGGTTTTCTGATCCATTTTTCCTTTTTTCTTATTGAGGTATTAATCTCTCATAAGCTGCATAATTATCTGAGCTACTGATTAATTGAATTATAATCTGGGTGCATTCGCTTCATGTGATTATCACATATCTGAACTTATTGTCCATGGACTTAACTAGCTCAAAATGATTAGTGCCTTTTGTAGTTCTAAATTAAACTTTGATAGCCCTTATAGGCCCCAAACTTAACTTGTTTAAACTTTTCTAAATTATTGGCCTTAAACTCAACTAATATGAACTTATTAACCTTGATTATACTTATCTTAATTTATTTTTCCTGAAATTAGTATGGAGAATAGGGCCATAATTTTCTTGTCTGTCTTGCCTCTTCATTTCTGATATGACTTGGGTTTCCGGGTGTGTTGTGGAATTGAAAGTTGTTATTGAATAGGAGCAGAAGATAGTTGTCTTTTTTGTGGATCTATTTGAAATATCTCACTCTTTCCTTCAACCACAGGAAGCATTATCGTGAAATTTCTGCTTAATATTCTTTTGATTGGAAGTTTTTATTATTAGTGTTGGAGTCTGATAGTGGCTGGATGCATTTCATCATCGACGAGCTGTGCAATGAAGTTCAATTGGTGATAAATGCTCAAAATATGTCTTATAAGATGTCATGAAGTAGGTCTCCAAGCGCTGAAAGTATGGAAGATTGTTGCAGTGTATTGCTGTCTGGTTATGCTTGCTTTCGTTTCAGTAGTGGTGGCAGGGGTACTTCTTTGAAAATTGGATGATTGATTGCTGTTTTCCTGTTCTTGGACTATGTAGAACAAGATCTATATAGTTCTTGGGCATACTACATGTTTCTTGTTTGATTAATAGAAAACTCAGTGCTCCTCTTTTCTCCTCCTTGCTGTCAACTTTCTTAGGATTCTGCTCTTTTCTGGGATTCATCGTAATCCTTTTCTCCTCTATAATCCCCAAAAAGTTTCTGGAAAAAAAAGGTAGCCTTAGAAACTCTTTTTTACAGTTCTGACTCCTATTTTGGAGTTAAATGCTATTCTTTTGTGATAATTTTACATAAGAAGAAGAACAAGAATTGGTCGTCGCAAGTTAAAGATAATGGTAATGAGAGTAATTTTCAGAGAACATTTTGATTGCTTGGACAAAATCAATTTTTTTTGATATTTTTTGACAGTTTAAATGCATGCTTAGTGATTTTGTTCTAGTTCCGAGGAAAAGTGAATTTTATTGATGCTATTTAGCTGATGGATAGATTGCTGAATTTCTTGTCGTAATTGTGTGTTCTCTTAGCCTACGTGTGTGAGTACGACTGTGGTGGTGTATGTATTACAGTATTAGTGATAGTTTTTTTTATAGTGATGGTTAATGTTGATGACAAAATGGTATGGTTTAAAGTCTGTTTGATATTGACAATGAGGAATGCAACAGTAGTGTGCCAATAGCTTTCATTGACATGCACAGCTGCAGTCTCGAAGCTAAAATCAAGCTGTCCCTTGGTATATATTTTGTTTGCGACTGATCGAATATGATATCTTCTCTTAATAGATCCATTTCATGTTTATGATTGTAGTGTTGATATTTTGGTATATTTTCTGATTATTAGATGCAACTGTTGTGGAAAAACCATCTGAGGTTAAGAAGAAGGCTGAGAGGTTCGTTCTATTCATCGTTGCTCTTTTTCAATTTTAGTTTTAAGAAATTCTGCTTATATTGATAAGTTTATATGCACTTGATTACAGGAAGAAATCAGCTTCATCATCTGAAGCAGGTTCTGAGTTAAAGAAAAGAAAGCTAAGCAAAGTGAAGGATTCTAACATGCCTAAGCGCCCTATGACTGCTTACTTTGTCTTCATGTATACTCTCTAATTTCTTGTGTATGAAAATGTTTGATACTGCTATAAACTTGTAAACTTGTGCTTATGCTTCAATTAAGCATAATATGCTTAATAAAATTAGTATTGATATATACTATTGATTTTGTATCGATTAATAATGAAAAAATGCAAAAAAAAAAAAAAATGGTTTTTGGGGTAGGGTTACTGATCCGGTTTTGATGGAAAATCGGATCAGTTAATACTACCTCCGTTCCGAATTAAACGCAACAATTTAGGGGGCACGGACTCCTAGTTGAAATTTCTTAGGGGGTGATTAAAAAAGGGAGGGGGTATTGTGATTAAGTTTAAGTGGAGAGATAAGGTGGGTCCAAAAAAAAAAACCGTCGGCAACCACCACTAACACCGCCACCGCCAAGACCCACCACCGCCAACCACCAACCTTTACATCCACCCACAAAAAAACACCACCACCGCCACTTGCCAGGCACCACACACCGCCACCGCTAGTACCCACACACCGCCATCGCCACGCCACATCGCCCAGAACCACACTAAAAACTACAAGTACAAACCACCGTCAACCACCAGCCTTACATCCACCCACAAAAAAAAAAGATCAACCACCACCACAACAAAACCCCAACTGAAAACCACCACTCCTACCACCGGCAACCGCAGATCGAAGTCCCAAAACCCCCATCACCGTCAACCCCACAACCCCCAACAACACCACCGAAGTCCACCACCAACACCACCTAAATCCAACCAAATCCAGAATCGACCTCACCATTAAAACCCACTCCACCTCCACAACAACTTGAAGACCAGAGAAAGGGATCGGATGGAGAAAGATGCAGATCGAGAAGAGAGAGAAATCGAGGAGAGAGAACGAAGGAAGATGGAGCGCCAACGGTTTTCAGTTGGAATGGACAGAGGACGAACGCCGGCGGTGGGGGCGTGATGGCAATAGTGGGGACGAATTCCGGCGGGGCGTGAGGAGAGAGAACATGGTGGTGGGTGGGAGTGAGGAGAGAGAAACCTAAGGTGGTGGAAGTGAAGAGAGAGAAACTTAAGGGGGATGATGATGGAGGTTTAGATGATTATTTGGTATAGTTAAGTATGGTTTAATTTCTTAGTAAGGGTATTCCCGTAAATTCACACCTAAAAAACTTACCAAAAGTAGAAAATTTGGAATTGTTGCATTTAATTTGAAACTTCCCAAAATGGAAACTGTTGCGTTTAATTTGGAACGGAGGTAGTATGATTAATTGATCCGGTTTTCCTTAAAAACCGGATCAGTAAATGATTAACTGATCCGGTTTAGGACCGGATCAGTAAATGATTAACTGATCCGGTTTAGGACCGGATCAGTTAATCTTTACAAGCTGCTGCGAGCCCACCCGATGCAGTCCAAAATCGAATCAGTAAGCCCGATTTTGACCGCATCGGATGAGCTATTTTTCCACTAGTGTATTTGTTGTTGTGACGCCATTCGTACGAGTGCCACTTTTCTTAACTCTTCACTGGTAACGAGGTCGCATTCCTTTCCGGCGTCAATAATCCATATCTTGCCGTCGGAATCCGTACTTCTTGGGGTAGAACTGCTTCGCAACCGTACACTAATGATAACTGCGTCTGCCCCATCGCCGTCTTGGGAGTGGTTCTGTTTGCCCAAAGAATTGACGGGAGCTCCTCTGCCCACTTACCTTTGGCTGCTTTCAAACGCCGTTTAATAACTTTGATGATTGACTTGTTACTCGATTCGGCTTGTCCATTGGTCTGTGGATACCTTGGCGTTGCAGTACTTAGTTGTATGTTCCATTTTGCCAGAAAATTGCATGTGGGTGTACTGATGAATTGGGAGCCGTTGTCGCAGATTATCTCCGACACGACGCCGAATCTGCAATTTATATTTCGCCATATAAAAGTAATAACCTCTTCGCGTACCTGGGTGAATGAGTCAGCCTCAATCCATTTAGAAATGTCAACGCTAGCATGAATACTTTTTGCCCCGGTGCTTGAGGCAATTTGCCGACGATATCCATTCCCACCTCATGAAGGGCCATGGGGTGATAGTTGGGTGTAGCTTTTCTGCTGATTTGTGAGACATGGCAGCATGTCGCAACGTTGGCCAGTAGTATCCCATTCTCAAAGTTCTGTTGGATAAACTGCGTCCGCCCGAATGGTTACCGCAACTCCCGTCATGCATCTCTTGAAGTACTTGCTTACATTCGTCGCCGTCAAGGCAACGTAAGTAAGGCCCTGCAATGGACTTACGAAAAAGTACGTTGTCAATCAGAATATACATTGAAGATTTAAAGCGTACCTTTCTATCTTGTAGTCTGTCGTCTGGAAGTATGTCATCCTTGAGATATGAGATGATTGGCGTCTTCTAGCTGGCAGAGGCGTCATCGTGATTTCGTTGACGTCGACGTCGCTTGCTGACCTATCAATCGCCGGCGTTGTTAAGTGCACTATAGGTATGTTTTTGAATCCTGATTTTTTCATAGCCGAGCCAATATTGGCCCAGGCGTCCGCCTGCATATTTTGATTTCTTGGGATCTGATGAATGTCAAAGCTTGCAAAAGATTTTACCTTTGACTGGACTGCCTCCAGGTATGCCGTCATTTTGGCGTCTTTGGCGGCGAATTCCCCTTTGATTTGGCTAACTTTCAACAATGAGTCGATGTATGCTTCAATGTCGGTGGCTTGCAAATCTTTAACTAAAGTCAGCCTAGCTAATAATGCTTCATATTCCGCTTCGTTGTTTTTAGCTTTGAAATCACAGCTGATAGCTTGGGCTATAATGTCCCCTTGTGGAGACTTCAGCAATATTCCTAGTCCGGCGCCTCGAAAGTTCGAGGATCCATCTACATGGAACGTCAATTTAGTATTAACGGTATTAACATCTAGCATACTTACCTCACGTTGTGCCGACGCCTCTAGTCGTGGGCTGAAGTCAGCCACAAAATCTGCCAAGGCCTGTGATTTTATCGCCGTTCGCGGCTAAGACGTGCTCATTCTTCCTGTCAATTCTGGATGTCTCAAGATTGACTTAATAGGATAGTTAGTCTTTACATGTATTGCATGTGCTCCAAAATAATGTTTCAACTTTTTAGACGCAGTGACAAATGCCAAAACAAGTTTTTCTAAAGATGAATACCTAATTTTGGTGTCAATGAGGGATTTAATTGCATAATAAATAGGCAGCTGCCCTTCGGGACCTTCCCTAGCTAGGACAGTACTGATTGATGATTCGCTAACGGCGACATAAAGTTCCAAAGGCTCGTTTGCCGTCGGCTTGGACAATAAAGGTGGCGTCATTAGATATTTCTTGAGCTCTTGTATGTAATGCCTGTTCATGTTGGTCGGTCCACTCAAAGCCTTTATTCTTTTTTCAAGACGTTGTAGAATAGCCGGCATCTGTCAGAGGATTTGGAGATGAATCAATTCAGGGCAGCGACGCGTCCAGTTAGCTTCTGCACTTCTTTGATATTTCTCGGGGATTGGATGTTGATGATGGCCCTTATCTGGTCAGGGCTAGCTTCTATTCCACGTTGTGTGACAATGTATCCTAGAAACTTTCCTGCAGACACTCCAAAAGAACACTTAGTAGGACTGAGTTTCATTCCATACCTTCGAATGACGTCGAATGCTTGTTGTAGATGTGAGACGTGGTCACAAGCAGCTTTGGACTTCACCAACATATCATCGATGTACACCTTCATGGTGTCCCCTAGCTGATATTTGAACATGGCGTTGACAAGGCGTTGGTAGGTGGCGCCAGCGTTCTTCAATCCAAACGGTATAACTTTGTAACAATAGATGCCACGGTTAGTGACGAACGATGTCTTCTCTTGATCTTCTGGATGCATAAGTATTTGGTTGTACCAAGAGAAGGCGTCCATGAATGTCAGTAGCTCATGTCCGGCGGTGGCGTCAATGTATGGCAACGAATATGGATCTTTCGGGCAAGCTTTGTTAAGATCGATGAAAATGATGCAAACTCGCCACTTTCCATTCTTTTTTCCTACAACAACTATGTTAGCCAGCTAATCAGGGTATTTAAATTCTCTTACCTTGTTGGTATCGATTAGTTTTTGGACCTCGTCATTGATTGTCTAATTTCTTTCAGGAGCGAACTTGGTCACTTTTGCTTCACTGGTTTGTGATGAGGATCGACGTTGAGTTTGTGCGTTACGACGTCGGGGTCAATACCTGTTACATCCTCATGCGACCAGGCAAAACAATCGGTGTTAGCTGTAAGAAATTTGATTACTTGTTCTCGGACGTCGGGGGCTAATTACGCTCCTATTTTGACAGTTTGCTCTGGCTTGCCGGCGTCAAGTATGATTTCATCCACTTGTTGTTCATCAAAGTCTTTTTCCCCCAACGCTTGCATCTGTAATTGCTATGCTACCTTCTTGCGAGGCTTGAGAGATGTTTTATAGCAATCCCTGGCAATCCGTCTATCCCCTTTGATCTCTTTCACTCCCCACTTGGTAGGGAACTTCAACGATTGGTGATATGACGACGGGACGGCCTTCATGCTGTGGATCCAAGGTCTGCCCAAGATAACGTTGTATGAAGATGGGCAATCCACGACGTAGAACTTGGTGGGCATGTTCACTCCTTTGGCATAGGTGGGCAGCGTCACTTCGCCCATGGTCTGCTTGGCTTCTCCACTGAATCCGACAAGGACAATAGATTTCTGAATGATATCGCGCTCATCAATGCCCATGTCTTCTAGCGCGTCTTTCATGAGGACGTTGGTTGAGCTGCTATTATCCACTAGCACATGTTTTAGTAAACAATTGCTAACAGTTAGAGAAATTACCAGACCGTCGTGATGGATGTTGCAGTCGTCACCGAGGTCGTCGTCATCGAACGTTATGGGCATAGTTTCGAGTTTAGCGTCACGCGGATGACAAAGTTCTTTAGGGACGGCGTCTTGATTCGGGACGTCTCTCGCGTGACGTTTGGCTGCAGAATAAGTTAGTCCACAAATATCTGATCCACCACTAATGAAAATGATTACCTTCACATGTGTTACCGACGCCGAAGGTTGTCGTCGTCCGTCATATTTGGAGGACGTCTCTTTTCCTCTTTCAGTCAACAGATCTTTTAAGTGACCTTGTTTGAGGAGGTACGCCACTTCGCGTCATAAGGCAACGCATTCATTGGTGTCGTGTCCGTGGTCTCCATGGAATTCGCACCACTTTGACTTGTCACGTCGGGGTGCTGCTTTTTCATTCCTGAAAGGCCATTTAACAGCGTTACCCAAAGAATGTAAAGTGTTAACAATACCTAACGCGTCGACGCTGAATCCATATTCAGTGAGCTTGGGTGGCAAGCCGGGGTCACTTTTCCAATCGCTTACGACCCTGGTCTAACGGACGCTGTGGATCTGTTGTGGACGGTCATAAGGCTTTGGATGCCACGAACTTTGTTTGGTCGGCGTCGATTTCCTGCTGTCGGCGTTACTGAATGCTTTCCTTGACTGCATATCTTCCTCCAACCGGATTTGAGCCAAAGCTTTGGCCTACGCATCCTCAAACGTTGGACAAGGGTACTTGGTGAGCTCTTTGTATAAATATGACTCTTCATCCAATCCTCGTCGGAAAGCTTCGATCGCTGTCTTGACATCACAATTTGGAATCGATGCCTTTTCCCTGTTAAGCCTGTTGACAAACTCTTTCAAGGATTCATTAGATTTTGCACAATTTTGTGCAAATCACTCGCCTGTTTTTCCATTTTACGGCTACTAGCAAACTATAAATTGAAAGCATTAATTAATTGAGCAAAAGAAGATATAGTGTCGTTGCGAAGGTGGATAAACCACCGCAGGGCTGGTCCAGTCAACATCGATCCGAAGCCTTTGCACATGCATGCCTCGCGCATACTCCGAGGGACATAGATGGTGATCATCCTTTGTTTGTACTGAGCGACGTGGTCATTTGGATCTGTGGTGCCGTCATACAGCTTCATGGTTGGGACGGAAAACCGCTTCAGAACCTCGATCATGGCAATAGGATCAGCAAAAGGCGACTCTGCATAGCTTTTTGGCGTCGCTTTCTCCATAGGGTGAGGGACGCCGGGGATTCTGGCGATCATGTCCTCTAGTTGCTGGAGACGTTGCTGGATAGGATCATCGGAGAAGGAACGTTGTTGCGTCTGGACTTGGCCTCTTTGGAGAGTGGCGTCGGCGTCATCGTCAGCGTCGTCGTTTGAATCTTCACCGTTCACGGGAACGTCATGGTTCACTGGAGTATGGAACGCCTCTTCATCCAGGTTGGGCATCTTGGGGACGCCGCCGACTTTACAAGGCCTAGCTCCCTTGGAGTGTTGCTGAGCGGATTTCAGGCTTTGGTTCTCCATGCATGACGCGACGTAGCTCTCCTTCAATGTGGCCATTGCTGCCTTGATGCGGTTGAGTTCGTCGATGACTTCTTGAGTGGTTACACATTCTCCTGCCATTGCAAACACAGAAAAAGGAAAAGGCAGAGACGAACTAGTGGAGAAAAGAAAGCGTCAAAAGATGTATACAGATCTTGTTGAAGGCCCCACGGTGGGCACCAAATTGCTTATGCCGATTTTGTACTAAGTACGCAAAAGGTATTGGGGAGCCAACAACAAGAACAATATACCAAGATTAATAACGAATGATTAAACGTAAATAAGAACGTAATTAAAAGAAATAAAAGACAAACAATTATTGACGCGGAAAACCCAAATGATGGGAAAAACTGCGGGTGACGCTCTTGATCACCAATCCACTATGATAATGTCGCCGTCAATATCAGCATTCAAGTACAATGATTATCAATACAATACTGCAGAATATTAATGGAGAGGGAGAGAGAGTATGATAGTTTTTGAGTTCTGGGAGTATGAAATAGTCCTCATTCTCAACTAGGTTACAAAACTTTAATATACATGGACTAGAGAATATCCCTCATAGCCGTTGTCAAACCTCCTAGGAAATAGGCCACATCAGCCCTTTTCCCAACTGAATTCTTGTTTCGCTCAACTGACTTATAAGTGGGCCCAAGAATTCTCCACTTATTTGCTCTTGATGACCACCTCTTCATATCCTATTTTAAATCTCCCGCCCAACAGCTACATGCAAAACCGTGGCCCAAAAGTAACCAAACAAGCACTAAGACATATAAACCAGAATATATATAATCTACAATAAGCTGGAAATTTCAGTTTTTTAAACAAAGTAAAATGCCATATATTGTACCAATTAAGCCAATATTGCAACACAAATAATTTCCACCTTTCACCAACAATTCACCCAATTAATATCAAATATAATATATAAAAGTAATAACAGCAATTAATTTCACCAAATACCCCTGACAAATTGGAAAATTCACCATATACCCCCAATGTTTCAGATATTCACCATATACCCCTGAGTTTTTAAAAATGTGCACCAACTACCCGTTTTCCTAACGGACGTTAAGTTGTCGTTTGCATTATTTATAATTTTGTATTAACCTAATTAACCCTCCCTCCACCCTAACCTCCTGACCCTAATTCCCTATTTAACCTAACCCCCAACCCTAATGCCCCTAACCCTAACTAATTAACCTTAATAAATGAAACTCTATATTTCACCGCCAAAACGACATGTTTTGAAAAAACAGACGCCACCGACGCCCTTTTAAGGGCACGAATCATTGTATGAAGCATGGAGAAGGTTTCTACGTTTGCAAAGACAATGCCCTCATCACGGGATTCCTGAGTGGATGTTGATACAAACTTTCTACAATGGTTAGACAAGTTTCGTATTTACATTGATGCTGCTTCAGGTGGTTCCCTTATAACTAAGAATCCAACTGAAGCAAAGGAGTTGATTGAGAAGATGGCGGCCAATGACAACTACCATCCAAGTGGTCGGAACCATACTAAGAAGGGATGTAGATATGATGTTGATGCGTTAACCACATTAACTACTACAGTGCAGGCACTATCTCACAAGTTTGATCAACTCCAAGCTGGTTCATCTATGATGGCCTCATGTCAAATGTGTGGAGTACAAGGACATGCTGCTACTGAATGTCAAATCAACAATAATGGGATGACAATTGAGCAAGCCAATGCTCTCTATAATTCCAATCCAAAGCGGCCATATGATCCTTATTCTAATACGTACAATGAGGGATGGAAGCATAATCCTACATTCTCATACAAGAACACTCAAGCACAACTCAATCCACCTCCTCCACCTTGCAACAACTTTAATGCACCACCAGGTTTTCAAGCTAGAGCACCATTCAATCAACAATTCAATCAAAGTGTTAATCAACAACCTCGTCCAATTCAACAGAAGAGCAACTTGGAGATTATGATGGAGAACCTTTTAGCCCAACAAACCAACTTCATGGCTCAACAAAGTAAGCAAAATGAAAAGACTGATAACACAATTCAACAAACTCAAGCTCAGAACAAGCTCTTGGAAAGTTAAATAAGCCAACTTGCTCATCAGGTGGGCCAATCTTCAAAAGCTCCAGGTCATTTTCCAGGTACTACTGAGCGACCATCTAAGGGTCATATCAACGCTGTGACTTTGAGGAATGGAAAAGAGCTACAACATCCTCCTTTGAAGGAGCCATCAAAGAGAGCTGTGGAAGAGGTAGTTGAGACTGAGAAGGTGGTAAAGAATGAGATTGTTGAAGAAGAGAAGAAGGAACCTACTCCTAACCCCATTGAACCCTACAAGCCCCCAGTTCCATTCCCACAGAGGTTAGCACAGGCAAAGCTAGAGAAAAAGTATGGGAAATTTCTTGACATTCTAAAAAAGCTACACATCAATATTCCATTCTTGGACGCTATCTCAGAGATGCCCTCTTACGCTAAGTTCTTGAAGGACATGCTATCAAATAAGAGGAAGATCGAAGAGAATGCTACTGTTTCATTGACAACTGAATGTAGTGCTATTTTGCAGAATAAGCTTCCCAAGAAGCTAGGGGATCCGGGTATCTACTCTATTCCTGTGAAGCTTGGAGATATTGAAATCAAAAAGGCGCTTTGTGATCTTGGGGCAAGTGTTAGTCTAATGCCCTTGTCGATTTGCAAGAAGCTTCAAATGGGTGAACTAAAACTCACACGCATCTCCTTACAATTAGCAGATAGAACTGTAAAGTATCCACTTGGTATCCTTGAAGATGTTCCCCTCCGTGTTGGGAAGTTTTTCATTCCATGTGACTTTGTAGTCATGGAGATGGAGGAAGATGCGCAGTCCCGACCATCCTTAGGATACCTTTCTTGGCCACTGCTAGAGCCATCATTGACATGAAGAATGGAAAGATTACCTTTGAAGTGGGTAATGAGAAGATGGAGTACAATCTCACAAACTCCATGGAAGCTCCTTCTATGGGAGAAACTATGTATAGAGTGGATGCTCTAGATGAGGCTATAGAGGTAACGACTGCTAGTCTACAACTTGATGATTCACTGCAAACTGTTCTCATAGGAAGCGCTGATGAAGATGATTGGGAAACTAGGGCATACAAGAGGCTCTTAGAGGAATCGCGTTCATTATCTAGTGATGAGTCTATCAAGGAGGTGTTGACCCATGGAGAATCTAAGGAGAGTACTACGCCTCCTGAGGTAGAGTTAAAACCCCTCCCCCCCTTCTTTGAAATATGCATATTTGGGTCCTAATAAGACCTATCCAGTTATTGTTAATGTTATGCTTGATGACATGCAAATTGAGCAATTGCGCACCATTTTGAGAAAATATAAAAATGTTATAGGTACAACATTAATGATATCAAGGGGATTAACCCTTCATTTTGTATGCATAAGATTATTCTTTAGGACGATCATGCTTCTTCTATTGAACCTCAAAGACGAATTAATCCAAATATGATGGAGGTAGTTAGAAAAGAGGTTCTAAAATTGCTTGATGCTGGTTTAATCTACCCTATATCTGATAGTAAGTGGGTTAGCCCAGTATAAGTTGTTCCAAAGAAAGGAGGTATGACCGTTGTTAAGAATGATAAGGGAGAAGAAATTTCCACTAGAACTGTGACAGGGTGGCGCATGTGTATAGATTATAGAAAATTGAATAAAGCCACTCGAAAAAATCACTTTCCTCTCCCTTTCATCGATCTGATGTTGGATATGTTGGCGAAGCATTCATTTTTCTGTTACTTGGATGGATATTCAGGCTTTTTTCCAAATTCCAATCCATCCAAGTGATCAAGAAAAGACTACTTTCACTTGTCCCTATGGCACCTTTGCATATGGAAGCATGCCATTTGGATTATGTAATGCTCTTGCCACCTTTCAAAGGTGTATGATGGCAATTTTCTCAGGTTTGATTGAGAATAGTATGGAGGTTTTTATGGATGATTTCTCTGTCTATGGAACATCTTTTGATGTTTGTCTTGAAATTTTGGAAAAGGTGCTTAGTAGATGTCAAGAAGTCAATCTTATTCTCAACTGGGAAAAGTGCCATTTTATGGTACAACAAGGAATTTTTTTGGGCCATGTTGTGTCTCATAGGGGCGTTGAAGTCGACAGAGCTAAGGTAGATGTCATTGAGCGATTTCCACCTTCTACTTCTGTGAAGGCGGTGAGGAGTTTTCTTGGTCATGCAGGGTTTTATCACCGTTTTATTAAGGACTTCTCTAAAATTGCTCGACCTCTAACTGAGCTTCTAGGCAAAGTTGTTCCCTTTATTTTCACTGATGCTTGTCTTGATGCTTTTAATAGGTTAAAACAAGCTCTCATATCTGCACCTATAATACAACCACCAGATTGGAATCTACCATTTGAGATTATGTGCAATGCCAGCGATCACGCTATTGGTGCAGTTTTGGGTCAGAGAAAGGATGGAAAACTCCATGCCATCTACTACACAAGCAAGACTCTAGATGCGGCCCAGATGAACTATGCTACGTCCGAGAAGGAGTTATTGGCAGTGGTGTATTCTATGGAGAAGTTTCGATCCTATCTGCTTGGGTCGAAGGTGATAGTTCATACGGATCATGCAGCATTGAAGTATTTGATGAGTAAAAAAGATGCAAAGCCTCGTTTGATTCGCTGGATTCTCTTGTTGCAAGAATTTGACTTAGAGATAAAGGACAAGAAGGGTGCAGAAAACGTTGTTGCTGATCACCTTTCTCGACTTGTCCTTGATGATAAAGATGGTAAAGGCCTCCCCATTGATGATTCATTTCCTGACGGCCAATTGTTTGCTCTTTTTGTTAAGGACTCCCCTTGGTATGCTGATATAGCCAATTATTTGACTAGTGGTACTATTCCTCATGGTTATTCATCATAACAGAAGAATAAATTCTTTTATGAGGTGAAGAAGTACTTTTGGGATGACCCTTTTCTTTACAAGGGATGTGTTGATGGAGTTATTAGAAGGTGCATTCCCGAGAATGAGGTAAGCCTTATGATTTCTCATTGCCACGATTCTCCATGTGGAGGACATGCTAAAACTGGTAAGATTGCGGCAAAGATTCTTCAATATGGTTTTTATTGGCCAACTCTATTCAAGGATGTTCATACCTATGTTCAGTCTTGTGATCGTTGTCAAAGGACTAGGAATATCTCTAGGAGGAACGAAATGCCTCTAAATAACATTCTTGAGGTTGAATTGTTCAATGTGTGGGGAGTTGACTTCATGGGTCCTTTCCCTTCATCTTATGGGAATCGGTATATTCTAGTTGATGTGGACTATGTCTCAAAGTGGGTTGAGGCTATTGCTACTCCTACTAATGATGCTCGTGTGGTTCAAAAGTTCTTTAAGGAGACTATTTTCCCTCGATTTGGAGTGCCACGAGTATTGATTAGTGATGGAGGTACGCATTTTGTCGAAAAGAAGTTTGAAGCTATGCTGAAGAAATATGGAGTACATCATCGAGTGGGGCTCTCATATCACCCACAAACTAGTGGCCAAGTGGAGATTTCTAACCGAGAGATCAAAACTATCTTAGAGAAGACGGTTGTGAGATCAAGGAAGGATTGGTCCACAAAACTTGATGACGCACTTTGGGCATATAGAACTGCATTCAAAACGCCCATTGGCACAACCCCGTATAGGCTTGTATATGGAAAAGCATGCCATCTCCCCGTTGAATTAGAGCATCGTGCATTTTGGGTGATTAAGAACCTAAATTTTGATTTGTAAGCGGTAGGAGAGAAGATATTACTACAACTAAATGAGTTAGAAAAGCTTCGCCTCGAAGCTTATGAAAACTCAAGGTTGTACAAAGAGAGAACGAAAAGGTGGCATGACAAGCATATCATGAGGCGAGAATTTCATGAAGGCGAGTTAGTTTTATTGTTCAACTCTCGATTGAAGCTATTTCCTGGCAAACTTCGCTCAAGGTGGTCTGGTCCATTCAAAATCCTTAAGGTTTTTCCGTATGGTTCGGTTGAGATTTGGAGTGAAGCTACTGCTCTTTTAAGGTAAATGGACAACGTCTTAAGCACTACCAAGAAGGTGAACCCATTGAAGGGAAGGCGCTTTACACCCTTTCCAACCCTTATTCAGAGTGACGTGAAAAGGTGGTCAAGCTAGATGACCTTAAACTAGCGGTTTTTGGGAGGCAACCCAATTTTACTTACTTTTTGGGAGCTTTCCTTCGAAGGCCAGCAGCACCGCACTCATCTCCCTTCTTCCTCGGGAATTCCCAGCAGCACTCGCTAGAAAATGAAGGACTCTCTTTCGAATCACCATAGCACTCGAAGAACTCCCATCAGAATCACTATCGCTGGCCATATTTTTCTTCGTACCACGAATTTTCCCCTGTTTCGGACCCAAGATTTTGAATTCTAGAACTGGTTGACGAGTGAACTCGAGAATTCCTTTACAGATTGCACATTGGGGTCTTACTAGCCTGAACTTCTTGTTGTGATAGTGCAACAAAGTATTGGTTTTTACATCTATGGCTCCCACTGCACGCACAAGATCAAAGACAACTCCTCCCTCTTCTCGACCTTCGAGAAAGCTCGCTCCTAAAAGAAACGGCTCAGTTTCTAAGAGAAAATCCTCTGTTGCTAAGACTAAAACATCTACTACATCTTCTTCTCGGGCAACAAATAAAGAATCAGTGGTTATTGACTATTATGATATTATTTTTGAGGATGATGAACAAAAAGAGAGATATGAATGTTTGTTTTTGCGAGGCATAACTACTACTCGTTACTGTGATC
The DNA here is from genome assembly GCA_947646795.1 of Beta lomatogona. NCBI lineage: Eukaryota > Viridiplantae > Streptophyta > Magnoliopsida > Caryophyllales > Amaranthaceae > Beta > Beta lomatogona. The sequence goes on along the minus strand of CANSNZ010000910.1, from coordinate 1,262 downwards.
GTGATGCGATAAAGTACTTACATATTGAAGATGACATCAGGTGGCTATTGTCTAATGTTAGTTTGGGAGATTTTCTCATGACCAAATTCCCGACATATAAAAGAGCTACACTGGAATTTTTGAGCTCTTTGAAGGCTTTTATTAACTTTGGTCCCGGTTCTCGCGAGCGTTGGATCACTTTTCGATTGTACAATGAGACACATACATGGACTTTAGCCAAGTTCAATGAGGTGCTTGGATTGCCCACTGGCGGACCGCGTTTAACATCTAAGTATTGGACAGCTGCGCCTTTTTGGCGAACTTTGACTGGTGAGCGTGACTATGATTCTAAGACAAGTTCGACAACTTCGATTCGCCATCCTGCACTTCGCTACATCCTTCGATTATTTGCGAGTACCATTTTTGGTCGGCAAGAAGGGGGTAAAGTTCGAAAGGATGAGTTATATATGCTCTATCATATGCTCCGTGCTCAACTCATTGATGCGGGTGCCTTCCTTCTCCGGCAAATGTTCACCTTGGCAAAATCACCCACTGGTGGAGGAGCTTTCGTTCAAGGGGGGCTCATAACCCCAATTGCCCTTTATTTGGGTCATAAGGCTCTACTTCAGCGAGATGGAGCTATTGACGGAAAGGATTCTCTTGATGTTCCTTCAGGTTGGCTTAAAAAGAAAGATGCCACCACTCTTTGGTGTATCAAAGATGAGGAAGATGAACTACCGCCATATGAGGAGATGTCCTTGCTAAACGAAGCTAATTGCTCTTTCAAAAGCACTCAACCAAGCGTTCGAGTCCCTCCTCTCCCAGAGCCACTAGTGATACCTAGCACTCATGATGGTGCTAGCTCTTCTTCTGCATCGATCGAGATATCACTTCAAAAAATTGAACATTCGATTGCTGAGATCAAAGCGGAGCAGAGCATCATAAAGGAGAACATGTCATCCATATTTACAATCGTGGAGAATTTTAATACTTGGATGCAGTCACAAGGGTTTTCGAACCTTTCGCTCTCCCCTCCTTAGTGAGGTTTTGTGAGTACCTTGCCCTTTACTTGTGTCTATTTTTCTCTTTGCATTGTGGACATTGTAAGATTTAAGCTTGGGGAGGTATATTCTATCTTTTATTGCTTTCTAGTGTAGATTTTATTGCTTTCATAGGATGTTGCACGGTTTGTACCACTTATTAGGAGTGGGAGTTTACGTGTAACGAAAAAAAAAATTGTATTGTATTCTTAGTTGCATTAGCATATTAGATTTTATCTCATG